>CAUYLG010078247.1:0-110545 GCA_963573385.1 Cacajao melanocephalus | reverse complement strand
TTTTTTTTTTTTTTTTTTTTTTTTTTTTGACAGAGTCTCACTCTGTCTCCCAGGCTGGAGTGCAGTGGCATGATCTCGGCTCACTGCAACCTCTGCCTCCCAGGTTCAAGCAGTTCTCCTACCTCAGCCTCCTGAGTAGCTGGGATTTCAGGCACACACCACCATACCTAGCTAATTTTTGTATTTTTAGTAGAGATGAGGTTTCACCATATTGGTCAGGCTGGTCTTGAACTCACAACCTCAGGTTAATTGTCCATCTTGGCCTCCCAAAGTAAAACATCATCTTTTGTAACACCCATGGTAGTGTTGTAAGGATTCTCAAAATGATGCTTGTTCTATTCACAGCTAAGTAGATGCAGAGAGGAAAAGCAATTATCCAGAATCACAGTGAATAGATGACTTACCTGGGATGCAAACCCAGGTTTCCTTATGTGTTTTCAACATCGTAAAGCACATTATGCCTATTTTACATATTTTCTAGAGGTATTCTTGTCACTGGCTATGTTTCACCTAGGTAAACTATGTTGTTTCAAACAGGTAAAGTACATTGTAAAAAATTGCAAATATAATATATGGTGAAAAGTGAGTCTTCCTCCCTGCCTTCTTCCCCTGGTTCCCTTCTCTGCAGGTAATATCAGTCAAGTTTCTTATATATTTGTCCAGAGATGTATAATTAATACTTGAAGTGCTTTACTTTGCAGCAGATGATTTTTATAAGTGCTTTGTAAATATTTACTTGTTTGATCCTTTATGTGGTGAATATCATTATCAACCCATTTTTCATGTGTGCATGTATTTTATTCCACACAAATGTTTGGGATTTTAAGTACATACCAAACTTTGAGATGTTTTTCCCTGTGTCAGCTTTAATAATGCTACATAACAAACAAAGATAAAAAATCAGTGGCTTAATTATATACATTTATTTCTCATTTGTGAGTCAGCCCTTGCTCAGAAATATCTCAGTTGCGCTTGCCTGGTCTTGACTTCAGACCGGTGGTTGGGCTTGTGTCTGCCCTCATGCATCTCTCCTTCCAAGACCTAGGCTGAGGAAGTGTCATCTTCCTGAGAGAGAGATCTTTGTGGCAAGTGGCAGGAGCACAAGGAAAAAGTAGAAACATACAACGCCTCCAAAAACTTCCACCCTGAAGTTGCTAACTGTCTCTTCCATCCATAGTCTGTTGGTCAAAACAGATCACATGGCCAAACCAAAGTCAGAGGGGCAGGGAACTATATTCCACGTGGCAAGTTTAAGGTGATAAGAACAACAACAACAAAATCAAATAAGATTATCTAATTTACACGCCCTGAAAATTCAACTTTTATCTTTTGCAGCTGGGATCTGGGGGAATAACTGAAAAGATATTACCCTGAATGAATGAACGTTTGCTTTCTTATGGTCTTCTGCTGACAAGATGTAAACAGCTGCATCTTTTCTATTTACATTTCCCAGGTTTTGGCATCATGTTTGGGAAGAAAAAGAAAAAGATTGAAATATCTGGCCCATCCAACTTTGAACACAGGGTTCATACTGGGTTTGATCCACAAGAGCAGAAGTTTACCGGCCTTCCGCAGCAATGGCACAGCCTGTTAGCAGATACGGCCAACAGGCCAAAGCCTATGGTGGACCCTTCATGTATCACACCCATACAGCTGGCTCCTATGAAGGTATGGCGAGCGTTCCATCTTTGGGTGGGCTTAAGAATCATGTTCTTATTTGATGCACTGCATCAGCTTCATAAGCAAGCTATAAAATGCCTAAACCACATATCTTTTAACATTCACAGATTATTCACCATTATTCTTTAATGATGATAATTTTCACCATTTCTTATAAATTGCAGCAGAGGAAAAGGAACTTTGGCTTTAGATGTGATTTTTAAAAAATCAGACATGTGTAATGGAATCACAAAATAGGACATTTGTATTTTGACTTTAAATGGTGTTTTTGCTAAACTTTATGCAGAAGCATGTTATCCATCCACTCTGGCTAATACTGGCAATGGCTTCTGACCAACATTAGACTACCTTTTGTTGTTTTTTATTTGTTCTCAAAATATCTAAACTTTTCTTTCATATAAAATGTATTACCAATAGATTTTAATAATATTTATAAATATATATACATACATATGTAGACATATATATGTTTTATACATAATCATATAAATATGTGTGTGTATATATATACTTGTACATATTTATTTGTCTTTATAGCTTTCAAATTTGTCTTTATAGCCTAAGAGAGAGCTATTTCAAATAAAAGCAAATAATTTGAGTCCTGGAATAAGATATAATTTACCTTAAATATATAGCCAGGAAATTTTTGGCAATAATGTTCATAAAAGTAATTAAATGTAAGCAGAAAGAAGACCCAAAAAATTTCAGTCATGCCAAGTTACTGCAAAGAAAATCCAGGGATTGCAGTTTTCTTCTGCACTTCAGAATGAGAAGAATTCTATAGACTATCAGGCAATTGCCCAAAAGTTTTCTATGGGAGTTAGACATCATTGAAACTTATCATCATGTTATCCAATGGATCATTCCAGAGTTTCATAATTTATACAAAGCATGAAGTTCAGTTTCTTTCCTTGCTCATTATATTAGTAGACATCTGTGCTATTTGAATATGTTATTCTGCATTAACATGACTGGCATAAACTGTATTTAAATAGTATGCAGAACAAAACTGAATGTATTTTTAAAGGGATGCAAAGAAAGAGCACAGCTGATACTTTATGGAAAATGCTTATGAAATATCACCTGACCTGACTAAATTAGAACTGTGATTCCATTGTTCATGCATAGTGCTGGTCATTCTATTCTGGTATTGAATATAGAGTCTGTTCTGCCCAGAGATCAATACAGAGTCTTATAATTTGGCATTTTGTGAGTTTGATTTTCTGGTAGGATTTCAAAGCCTTTCAAACCAATAAAATATTAAGTACACAAACAAATGTATATTTGAGAAGATAAATCTTTGGGAAGAAAAGGAAGCTGCCACTTTAAACAGATATCAATTGATAATTATTAGAAACTGACTAACCAACTCTACTAGTTTGTATTTGGCAATATCCTACTATTGAACATAATTTTCTCCCTAAGAGAAGGCTAACATTTCACTAATGATCATATAATAAGGTGGGCCATATCATTAAAAAGTTGGAATTAGAAAAAATGTGCTTGTTTAGTTTCATTATTTTTCTTATATCCCGAGATTTTAGAAAACCTAGAAAATGGAATGAGCAGTGTACGCTGAAAAGTCCTCTACTATTTATCACCATGGTGAAGGAAAAATTCCCACATGAAACTAAGACTTATTTTCTTACCCTGGAGTATCATTATCATTATCATTGGATAAGAAACATTCTAGACAGGAGCAGAGTCTTAAAGAACATTCTAACTGAAGACCCAGGACATGTGCTGTCTTGTTAGAGTGTATGCGTTATTTGGTGAGGACAAAGTATCATTTACTTCACCATGGTTTTTTACTTGTCCAGATCCTAGCAGATCCTGTTTGGCAACAAAGAAAGAGGCTCTCATCTTAGTGGTAATCCATCATGTTCAGTGGATGTGGGACTTAGCAGAACCTTTTACCTCATTTCTTCCATCTCCTAGGTGGGCTGGCTCATTATCCTTTCCTCTCTGACAATCAGTCCCACTGAGAGTTGGAGCAGGAGTTCCTGACTTATAAGCTGCTAAACCTTGTGCTTCTCTTACTTGCTGTATGGGCTTCCTAGCCCTGATGCCAAATGCATGAGTGTTTAGTCCATATGAAGTGAAAATATTAAAATATTAGTTATAGACACTTAAATGCCAACTGGGTGATGACTGGAAGATACATCTCAAGTGTAGAGCAGGTCCTGGATTTCCGCAAATGAGACTTCAGGCACTATTGTGTCACTTAGGAAAAAAATAAAATAAAAACAGACAAGGAGTGACAAAAACAAGATCCAGCTATCTTGGATCTCACCTATAAAGAGTAAAGTTAATCAAATGTCCTTACCAGGACACATCTCTCCTCTGTAGATTTATTTAGGCCAGGTTTTCTCCAACCGTACAGTAGATCATAATCACCTGAAGAGTCTGATAAAACACAGAATGCCGTGCTCCATTCTCAGAGTTTCTGATTCAGTAGAACTGGGATTGGGCCCAAGAATTTGCATTTCTAATAAGTTTCCAGGTGGTACTGATGCTGCTGGTCTGAGGATCACACTTTGAGAACTTTGATTTAAGTAGAATAAAGAAATGTAGCCACATAAGATATAATAAATGTGAGTTTACACTGGTTGGGATTTCCAAACTGTCAGAAATTTAACCACAAGCCACAAGTTAGCTTGTATGCATGTCAAAAGTTTGTATGCTCGACCCGGCAGCATGTAGGCTAGCCAAGATAACCTGAACACCCCAAGGGAGAGGTTCCCTTTAAAACATTTGGCAAATATCATTGAGAAACTCCTTTTATATCTAATGTCATTTTGTCCATAAGAACTTCATAAGCTGACCCAGCAATCCCATTACTAGGTATATATCCAAAGTATTATAAATCATTCTACTATAAGGACACATGCACATGAATGTTCATTGCAGCACTGTTTACAGTAGCAAAGACCTGGAACCAACTCAAATGCCCATCAATGGTAGACTGGAAAGGGAACACGTGGCACATATACACCATGGAATACTATGCAGCCATAAAAAACGATGAGTTCGTGTCCTTTGTAGGGACATAGATGAACCTGGAAACCATCATTCTCAGCAAACTGACACAAGAACAGAAAATCTAACACTGCATGTTCACTCATAGGTGGGTGTTGAACAATGAGAATACATGGACACAGGGAGGGGAGCATCACACACTGGGGTCTGTCGGGGGGAAATAGGGCAGGGACAGCGGTGGGTGGGGAGTTGGGGAGAGATAGCATGGGGAGAAATACCAGATACAGGTGATGGGGAGGAAGGCAGCAAATCACACTGCCATGTATGTACCTATCCAACAATCTTGCATGTTCTTCACATGTACCCCAAAACTTAAAATGCAATAAAAAAAGAACATCATAAACAATATTACCAAAATTTGTGCTGAATTAGATGCATTATATAAAGGGCAGGTTGAATGGTCATATTTGTTTGTGCTTGCCCAGCAGTTCTCAAACTTAAAGACTTTCACAAAAATTTCCTGAGGGGCTTGTTATAGCTCAGATTCCCAGGCTCCACGCTAGGAGCCCTGATTCAGTAGGTCTGGAGTGAGCCTGGTAACTCACATTTCTCACAAGCTATCAGATGCTGCTGATGCTGCTGATGGATAGACATACTTTAAGAACTGCTGTTCTAGGTGGATTAAAGCCAGAACATAATGATCACCGTTTCCCATTGTTACAGCCTAGAAATCAATTGAAAACCCTAAAAAAAAAAAAAAAAAATACAGGGGATAATATTTAAAAGCTTTTGTAGCTTCTACCTAAAATGAAAAAAAAATATCTTAATATTTGCTTCATATTTGTTTTTAATTTTCAAGTAGAATTATGTAAATAATATTAGATAGTTTTATTTGGCATATCTGAATTTTATTAAATGATGTCATAATGTATATAACCTCTAACTTGCTTTTTTAATTAATATTGTTTTGAGATAAATTCACACTGATGTGAAGAAAATAACTTTATTTAAAAATTAGTTTTTTTCACAATTTATCCATTACTAATTTATCCAATACCAAGGGATATTGTCAAGTATTTGCTATTGTAAATATTAATAATATTGTCATGGACATCTGTGTTCATGTCTTCTTGGGCCTAGGGTGAAAAGTTCTCAAAATGTGGTCTGAACCTATAGGGGTGCCTCAGACTCTTTTAGGGAGTCTACAAAATTCAAGTTTGCTTTTTTTACTTTCAGTGTTTCCTGTGTATACAATGGAGTTTTTCAGAAGCTATATTACATGTGATAATGTCATTGATTGATGGATGCTTAATGGATCATGTGCTTTATATTCTTATGTTTTAAATTTTCTCGGCTGGGCACAGTGGCTCATGCTTGTAATCCAGCACTCTGAGAGGCCAAAGCAGGATCGCTTGAGTTCAGGAGTTTGAGACCAGCCTGGACAACATAGCAAGACCTCATCTCCACTTAAAAAAAAAAAAAGTTAGCCAGGCATGCCAATATGCACCTGTTATCCCAGCTACTCTGGAAGCTAAGGTGAAAGGATCATTTGAGCCTAGGTCAAAGCTACAGTGAGCCACGATTGTGCCACTGCACTCCAGCCTGGGTAACAGAGCAAGACCCTACCTCGAATAAATAAATAAATAAGTTTATCGGTTTTAATATCAAATGCAGTGACCATTAACAGATATAACATAAACTAAGGTCTCTTTTAGGTCCTCAATAATTTTAAGAGGCTCCTGAGACAAAAAGTTTGAGAACCACTGTCTTGGGACTTGCATTAAATGTGATTCACTGTGGCTTCGGCAACTTGCCTTTCACACACTACTCACTTTTATGTTTTTTTAAATGAAAATGGAGACTTCTGTCTTTTCCATTGGCCAGCAATCTTCTAATCTCTACAACCTTTTCAAAGATTATTGAATACAATATTCCATCCTTTCAGTGTATACCATTTAATTCCTCTAAATTGAAGTTCTTTAAAAAAGGATTGTTAGATACTTATTTACCATCCCTTTTCTAATTTAGCCTTCAAAACCTTTCTAACAATCTTCTTTTTATCTTTTAAAGATTAAATAGTCACAGAGAATACCAACACAAAACTGGCTCTTAGTTTCCTTTGCCTTTGTAGTCTTAGGTGTTTTTTTATTTTATTTTATTTTTACTTTGAGGCAGAGTCTCAGACTGTTGCCTGGGCTGGAGTGCAATGGAGTGAACTCAGCTCACTGCAACCTCCACCTCCCAGGTTGAAGTGATTCTCCTGCCTCAGCCTCCCGAGTAGCTGGGATTACAGGTGCCCCCCACCACGCCCAGCTATTTTTTTGTATTTTTAATAGAAATGGGATTTCACTATGTTGTCCAGGTTGATCTTGAATTCCTGACCTCATGATCTACCAGCTGGGATTACAGGCTGTGCCCAGCCTCAGTATTTTATAATCTTTCAAAGCTGAGGTTCTGTCTTTTCCTTTTTTATCAACTATTGCTGACTACTGCTTTAAAAACCTCTCTGTTCAAAAAAGACACATAAAATCAAGAGAGGTAAGTCTTCAGGTCTGGCCATCCCATTCTTGAAGACCACTGTTTTATTTTCTCTCCTATTGTAGTTTATGTTGAAAGCTCATCCAAGATTGAGTCTACTTTAATTGCTCTGAAATTCTCTACCTTTCTCTATTTTTGTGATTCTCAAATTTTGCATTGATTTTAGAGTTATATCATTTTTCTTAGTTTTATTTCCATGGGATTCTCTTATTCCTTGAATATTTTTAAAATTCTGTTTTCCCAAAATACAAGGCAACTATCTGACATTTTCTAGCATTTCCCTTTGACCTAAGGTAACAGTTTTCCCCATGGTTCCTTCTCATTTACACATAACTGATGTGCTCTGCCTCATTGGGGAGAATTAAGCCAGAAGGGGCTATTTCTTTTAGTTCTTCCTTTACTTTCTGAGAGTTGTCACCAAGAAGTTTAAACTGTTTCCAGATGTTTGCCATGCTCCTAGCTGAGTGAAGCTCCCAGCAATTCTGAGAGCTGGGGCTGCCCTCTCATGACTTTTCTGGCTCCCATTACAGGTCTCTTCTTAAAACTCATAGATTAGATCCCCCATTAGTTTCCTATCCTCTTAAATCAGTGTGGTTTTTGCCTCTCCCGTCTTTTAGATCTGTTTCTGCTAAAATATAATGTTGAGTATAGAAGCATCTTTCTTACAACATGAAGTTCAATGTCTTGATGTTTGCTGAGCTTTTCATTTCCAAGTTCTCATCTGAGTGAACATCAGGGCACTTCTATGTAGGTAACAATGGAGCCAGTAGAAGACCTTGGAAAAAGATATATTCAAAGGAAGTAGGAAGAACTAGTGCCAAGACCCTGTGACAGGAACAAGCTTGAGTAGTTTAAAGAAAAAAACAGATAAGCTGTGGGGTAGAGCAGAGCATGATGGGGAGAGGGATAGGGGATACTGCCAGATGGACAAGTAGGGATTGAATGACATGGGGGCACTTTGGGAAGCCACAGTCAGGACTTGGCTATTTTGTGAAACCTCTGTGCATGAAGGACACAGGTATTAGATCAAGAAATTGTTCGATTACTAAATGAATTAATTTATTTAAAGGTCAGATACAATGTATAGGGTACCAAATACATTGATCTGATATGTAATCCTGCAGGTGTTAGAGGTGTATTCGTTAAATGGTTGTGAACAGTTGGGATGGAGGAAGTCCTTCCAACGTAATGATTATCAGAAGACATTTAAGAAAAATACAAACCTTCTTAAAGAAGAAATAGTATATATATATCATAAAGATAGTTAATTTCATTGCCAAGTAAAATGTAATTATAAAATGAAACTCATTAGACAGATTACCTATGTTTTAAAACCTCTCCTCAAAAATGCCACTTCAGAAGAACTGCACTGAGTTCTTCAGAACCAAGGCTCTCGACGGGAGGACAGATTGCTGATCCTTTGTTAAAGTTGTTTCTGTTATTTTTATACTTGCAAAACCAGTGAGGACAACCGACTTTGACTCTCAGATTTCTCTCGGTGCCTATTACTTCCTGGAATCCCTTCTTCCAGTGTCAATATGCCTTTTCAGCCCTCCCACCACCACAAAGACTGTGAAGTAGAAACATCACATTGGCCTCCATTTTCTCATTTGCCTAAATTGAGGAGATCTGGGCAAGGTAACCTTGTTTCCAAATAGGAGAAGAAATCAAAGCCCAAAGCCAGATTTGTTATATTTCTTCATTTTTACGATCCTATTCAATCTGGAAACTTCGGAAAAGCAGTTTTCCATTGTATTAACGAGGTTAGTATTTGATGTGCACCATGTCTACACACCATATCTCCCCATAAATATCTCTCTCTCACACGCATACACTCCTTTAAAAGTAAAAAATTACATCAACCACTAATAAGAACCATCTTTATTTACATCAGTGTTTTGTAGTGTTTTACACTTTGTTTCCTTAAACTTTGAACAAACTTAAGCTCACATGGTGTAGTTGTTACTCTAAAAAACAAAAGCTGACGTTTTCAGAGAAGATAGTATTACCCCAGGGAATTTATCCTTGGAAGAGGGCCAATGTTAACCACACACCTCCAGGCCTCTTGGCAGGGCCATCCTGGTACCCAGTGTGACAGCTTGTAATCACAAATGGGTGATGCCACACCTCCAGCTCCCTGGAACCAGCAGAGACTAACTGGACATTCATGGTCCATGGTCCTGGCATTTGAAAGACAGCTCCTAGGGTCTCAACTAAAATTGGGCCACTGAGACCCGGTGAATAAATGCTCTCAGTTTTTCCCCATCAAAGTTTTAACATCTCCTGCCACCCTCACGACCAAGGTAAACACAGGTTGAATGTTCCATTTTAAAGCAATCGTCAGTAGTAGGTTATTTTGAAAAGTTATTTACTACCAATTGGTGGTTAGATCTATTTCTAAAGCCCTCTTCTCATGGTTCAAAATGCTGTTCGTAGCATTCCTGCAGTGACTGTGTTCTCCTACTATAACTCCTGGGAGAAAGTGTTAGAGAAGAACCCACCCTAGGACTGTATATACTGAGGGGTCCTGTGAGTACCTACACTTGAATGTTTTACCCCAACTCTATTCCCAGAGCAGAAGCTGGTGTGAAGGCAATGCTGGTGTCAAGTCTATAGTAGTCTCCATTTTTTGTTGAAATCTCTTAAGCAACAGGCCTGACCAAAATCAAGAGAGTTTGGTTACCAAATGTCAGATGGTGTTTTACAGAGTACAAAATGTTTAATATTTATTCTTTTGTGGCACTTATAAATAGTTTTATCCCAGTTGTATAGATAAATCTTGGCTCAGTATGATTAATTGATTTGTTCAAATTCACCAAATTTCTAAGTTGAACCAAGTTATTTATTTATTTAGTGACAGGGTCCCACTCTGTCACCCAGGCTGGAGTGCAGTGGCGTGATCATAGTTCACTGCCACCCTTGGACTCCTGGGCTCAAGCAGTCTTCCCACCTTAGCCTCCCAAGTGAGTAGGTAGGACCATAGGTGTGCATCACCATCCCTGGCTAATTTTTTATTTATTTATTTTTGTCAACACTGGCTCTGGGTATGTTGCCCAGGCTGGTCTCAAACTCCTGGCCTCAGGCTATCTTCTAGCCTTGTCCTCCCAAAAGGAGAACCCAGTTCTAATACCAGGAACCCAGCTGCATTTGGTTGCTCCATACCCTTTGTTTATTCCTCCTGTGCTCTTCTTCCCAAAAGTGTTAATGATTACTTTGCATATTCCCTCCCCTAAAGTATTTGCTTTTGAAATGGGGACCATAGGAAAAAGACAATCATAATTCCAAAAAGAGAAACTTATATTGCAATATCAGACAGGTAAGTGGAGTGGTGGTATTTTTGAGCAAGAGACATTTTCTAGTTTGTCTCAAGTAGCATAAGAAAGACTGATAGTCCTGGAGAATGTTGGCAAAAAAATCATAATAAGAGATGTCAGCAATTACTCACGGCCCCATGTACCAGACACAGTGTTCCTTAGGTGCTTCACATATACTATCTCTGGTAGACTAAATCATTAAACTCAATTTTTCAGCTGGACATGATGGCTCACACCTGTAATCCCAGCACTTTGAGAGGCCAAGGGGGGTGGATCACTTGAGGCCACCAGTTTAAGACCAGGCTGGCCAACATGGGGAAACCCAGTCTCTGCTGAAAATACAAAAATTAGTGGGGCACAGTGATGCATGCCTGTAATCACAGCTACTTGGGAGGCTGAGGCACAAGAATCACTTGAAGAGGCACAGTGCAGTGAAAGGTAGAGGCTGCAGTGAGAAGAGATCACACCACTGCAATCCAGCCTGGATAATGGAGTGACACTCTCAAAAAAACAAATAAATAAGCTCAATTTTTCATTCTTCTCCCCACCAGCCTCATGAAAGGCTGAGTACTTCCCCCGACCCCTTAAATTTGCATGTGACTTTCATGGCCAATGGGGTGATGTGAGCAGACTTCTAATGGACAGCTAAGATTTCCCTCTGTGCTTATGCCAACATCATAAGAATATGCCTTAGATGGCAGACTGCCTGCATCCCTGAAACTTGAATCAGAGCCACCCAACCCCAACCTCGTTGTGTGAACCTGAGTGTGGGTTTGTTTGTTATGCAGCCTTATAGGACAACTGACTGATACACAATCTTACTTGGCCCTATAAATTAGCCTTTTCAGGTAGAGAATAGTGTATTTTGGGTAAGGAAAGCAAGTCTTAGCAAGGTTAAATAATTTGTTGAAGATCTCACTCCTGTAACTGGAAAAGTCCAGGACTCAAACCTTACACCTATCTGACTCCAAGACCTATGCTTATAATCACCACACCACTGTGCCTCCTGATAATGAGTATGTTTGAACATGAAAAACTGTTACATGCATAACTGATGCTAAGTCAGAAAACAAAATTGCTTCCTTCTTACCTTTTCACCTATCAAATTGTGTAACTGAGACTCGGGCAGGTATGGTGGTTTTTCCTAAGGCCACAGAGTACATTAATGTCAGACATTATTTCTGTGGGTAAGGAATGCTTTTGATTTGATCATGCAGAAATCCCAGATTCAGCTCATGAGCTCTCCCTTGAGAATCTGACAAGGACGTCATTATAAATACCTACCTGACTGTGATTCCCTATCATTACTGCAATATGACTTTATTTTCTAGTTGCAGAGTACTCAGAGCCCTTTGTGGAATCTTTCATTATGCATGGAATCCATGCAGTTTCTCAAGCGAGTTAGGCAGAATATTTAAATAGGAAATGTCAATGAAATCATACAACGAGAAGCAAATGAGTGAACCTTCAAACGTGTGTCGTTCACTCTGTCTCCACTATGGCCTCGATGCTCCCTGAGCTCATTATATTTTAGGTCAAATAGCACACCTCCAAGATCTCAAGCGTTTCTCCAGAACTGTGTTGGTTTCCCATAGAGTGGCCCTCTCTGAACTCCTAACAGCTGAACTCATCAAATAAGGACGGCTGTGCTTTGATAGCTGGGAAATTCTATATAATGTGAAATGATATTCTTGGGGACATCTTCTTTTCCCCAGCTCTTCTCTCTCAGCAGTGGTGACCTAACTGAAAATAATCCTTCCAAATCAAAAGAAAAAAGGCATGTGGCTCTCTGTGACTCCCACTCATGCTTAGAACTTGAAAGATTTAATTTTATCTCTCATTTAGCATCTTATAGAAATTGGGACACTAAGATGGCAGCTGGAGGCTGCTTTAGTGGAACTATCAATTCCATCCTTTTTAATATTTTGTTGTGTAATTTTAAGTGGTAGTATTTTGCTGTCAACTTTATACTGATGGTGAATCTATCACTTTAAAATCATTTCCAAGCAGCACATCACAATCTAATTGATTGGATGCTAAGACTGTTACCTGTACGGTTAAAGGCTGTGCCCAAGATGGTACCTAAGTGTTTGCTATAATCACTGAATCCATCACCTACTGAGAATCTTCCTACTGACTTTCTATTACTGCATGACAATTACCACTATGTTAATGCCTTCAAAGAACACATATTTAATATCACATTTTCTCTGAGTTCAGATTCTAGGTGCAGCTTAGTAGGATCTTGTTACTCAAGGTTTCACAAGGCTACATTTAGGGGGCAGCTGGGTTCCCTTCCCATCTGGAGGCTCAAATGGGGAAGAATCCACTTATTCCAAGCTTATTTAGTCAGAATTCTGTGGGCAGAATTCTTCCCTTTGCAGCTGCAGAATGCATGACAGCTTGCTTCTTCAAGGCTAGCAGGAAAGCAAGAGCTAGTCTGCTTGGAGTTTATGTACATATCATAATGTACTCACAGAAGTGATATCCCATCAGTGTTGCCATATAATGTAAGGTAACCATGAGAGTGACATCCCATCACCTTTGCCATGTAACATAACATAGAAATGACAGCCTGTCACCTTTACCATATTCTATTGGTTAGAAGCAAGCCACAGATCCTGCCTACACTCATGGAGAGGGGCTTATGCGAAGGCATGATCACCAGGAGGTGGGAATCATTGAGGGGTCACCCTAGGATCTGTCTACAGTGGTTCCCAATGTCACTCCCACATGCAAAATACATTCATCCCAGGCCAAGATCCCAAAGTCTCATCCCATTGCAGCAGCATCTCAAAGTCCAAACTCTCATCATCTAAATTGTGATTAGGTATTGATGGAGTGCTTGGGTGTAATCTATTAAATACAGCTGCTAGGGCACAATTCGTCTCCATCCATGAACCTGTGAAACTAAAGAGACAAATTATATGCCCCAGCCTTCCCAACATGTAATGGTAGGACAGCGCAGGATAACAGGTGTAAAAATTCTAATTCAAAATGGCGACAAAGTGAGGGCAAGTGGAGGGAAGGTAAAAAGGAATCGCTGGTTCGTGGCTCTTCTGAAATCCAGTCAGGCACATGTTAGGAGTTCCCTGATTATGTTTCAAGGCTTGGGAGTGGCCCTCTGTGGCTTAGGCTCCACCCTCTGGGTTCTTGATTCTGTCCTTTTTCGTGAAGGCAGGACATGCTTGCAACCTGAGTAGTTTTTTCAGCATGCTTTCTACTGCTAGTAGAATTGGAAGGGTCTGAAAGCCTCCTTTATTTCATACTCTCTCTGTCCCTTTCAGGCCAAGTGGCCGGTATTCCTGATGAAACAATTTCTTAAGAACTTTGTAGAGTTTGTGTGGATTCACTGCAGTTCACTCCGTTAGGTGAAGCCATATCCACAGATATTTTTAAAATAAGCCTTCCTGTTCCTTGGCCTCCTTCTGAGATGACTGAGGGAAAATGCTCGTATGCTTCCTTGAGGTTCCCTGGCTTGACTGAGAAGATCTATAGGTCAAGCCCTTAATTTCTTATGAGCCCTTTGTGTAACTGCACACTTTTGTCTTTTGATCTAAGTTTCTAACAGCTATACAGTCACACTCAGACTTTTCCCTGGTGCATGCTTTTCTGAGAGTGAATCTCTTCATTTTAGCATCTGTGCCATCTAGAGATCATTGGAAATTTTTACATCATCAGATTCTGATTCACTTTTTTAAGAAAAATTGTCCTCCCAATTTTCCTCTTTTCTCACATATTTTACTATAAGCAGAAAGAAGAAAGCAGGGGGTTCCTTCAACACTTTTCTTGGAAATCTCTTCAGCTATACAGCCAAGTTTATCACTTTCAATTCTGCTTTCCACATAACCTCAGGAGACTATTTCACCAAACTTCATGTAACAAAAGATTCTCCTTCCTCCTTCCTCCTTCCTCCAGGTTCCAATGAATGTTCCTCACCCCTGAGCCTTCACTGTCAGCATCCTCAATGTCCAGATTTCTACTCTGAGTCTGTTCATGGCATTTAGACTTTTTCTACCATGTTTCTCAAAATTCCCCCAGCCTTCACTCAACTGGTTACAAGACCCTTCCACATTGATACAGATTGAATTGTGTCTCTCCCAAAATTCTTACGTTGAGGTGCAAACCCCCAATGTGACTTTATTTAAAGTTATGGACTTTAGAGAGATAATTAAGGATACGTGAGGTCACAAGGGTAGGACCCTAATCTAATAGAGCTGGTGTTGTTATTAAAAAAAAAAAAAAAGGAAGACCTCGGTCATGGTGGCTCACACCTGTAATCCCAGCGCTTTGAGAGGCCAAGGCAGGAAGATCACTTGAGTTCAGGTGTTCAAGACCAGCCTGAACAAACAGCAAGACCCTATGTATACCCATGTATATTAAAAAAAAAAAAAAAAAAAGGAAGAGGAGGAGGAAGAGACCCCATACAGGGAAAGGCTGTGTGAGAATACAGGTAAGAAGACAGCCACCTGTAAGCCAAGGAGAGAGGTCTTAGAAGAAACAGCTGTCCTATCACCTTCATCTCTGACTTCTGGCCTCCAGAATTGTGAGAAATAAATTTCCCTTGTTTAAGCCACCCAGTCTATATTATTTTGTTATAGCAGCCCAAGCAAACTAATGCTCATGTTTTTTAGGCATTTGCTATAGTAGTTCCCCACTTCCAGGTATCAAAAGCTGTATTAGTTTTCTATTGCTATGTAACAAATTACCATAAACGTAACAGCTGAAAACAACACAAATTTGTTAGCGTCCTTGTAGTTTCTATGGGTCAGGAGCCTGGCACAGCTTCACTGATGCCTCAGGTCTCAGGAGGCTGAAATTGCGGTGTCAGCTGGGCCACATTTTCCTCTGCCTTCCCATCCAGAGGTGTGACTGGGCAGAAATCCACTTCAAAGCCCACTTAAGTTGTTGGCAAAATTCATTTCCTTGCAGCTCTGAGGGAATGAGGTACTGAGGCCAGAAAGGAGAAGAAGCCAATAAAGGTTTCTTGATGAATGGCAACCCCATGGGCAAGAAGGCTCAGTCATGCCAGGAATGCTCTGAGACCATGTGGACCACACCTCACAAGTAGCCCAGCAAGGAAGCTGGGACATCTGGCCACCAACTCCAAGCTCTCTTGGTTGTAGGTTTCTCCCAGGAGTTAATTCCTTGGCAACTCCACACTTGGCCAAGCATTCTCCAAAAGCCAGAGGACACTCTGTGGTAGAGAGACTCAGGGAGCCTTCAGCCTGGATAGGAAATGTCTGTAGGTGGCCTCCGGGGTGAACTGAGGGGATAAAGGCACAGCACTGGTGGCAACTGCTATCAGTATAATATCAGCTTTCATCTCTTTAACTGATAAATATTGTGCACTTACGTTCTCAGAGAAAAACAGTATTTGGTCTTCACAGACTGCACAATCTAGTGAGGGAGAAAGAATTGTAAAGACAAATGAAAACATAATGTTTTAACAGAAGTATAAATATTTTGTTATAAAATCTTCAATAACAAAATGACTATACTTCCTAGAAAATTTGGGGAAGATGTAACTTTAGATTTTATGGAAGAGTATAATCTTATATTCATACCTAATGAATACCCCTATGTCAAAAAATAATAATAACTTTACAAAGAGGCAGTGTAGGTATATTGCTTAAGAGCCCTCTGGAGCCAAACTGTCCAAGATAAATTTTAAAAATCTTGATTCTTCATATTCTAGCTATATGACCTAGTGCAAGTTACTCAACTTCTGTGAGCTTCAGTTTCCTCGTCTGTTAAAACTGGATATAACATTACTACCTCATAGGGCTGGAGTAAGGATTGAATAGCTTAATACATTAAAACATTAGCAGTCAAGAAATAAAAAAATTAAGCAAATTTAATGGTTGTGTGTACAAAGTATAATGAAAATTGCCCTTTTGAAGAAGAGAACAATATTTTCTCTCTCAATTTATAAAACAAAAATTATACACGTATGTCTCCATCATTTCAGGAATACTACTTGGAACAATTTATATGTAACTCTCTAAACTATACAAGTGTGACTTCTCAGAGTTCTTATAAATTTGAATGGAAAGGCCAGGTGCAATGGCTCATGCCTGTAATCCCAGCACTTTGGGAGGCAGAGGCAGGAGGATCACTTGAGGTCAGGAGTTCGAGACCAGCCTAGCCAACATGGTGAAGCCCTGTCTCTACTAAAAATACAAAAACTAGCCAGGCATCATGGTGGGCACCTGCAAGCCCAGCTATTCTAGAGGCTGAGGCAGGAGAATTGCTTGAACCTGGGAGGCGGAGGTTGCCGTGAGCGGATATCGTGCCACTGCACTCCAGCCTGGGTGACAGAGCAAGACTCCATCTTAAAAAAAGAAAAAAAATTAAAAGGAAAAGTACCCCGATATCTTTCACTCACAGGTGCATTCAAGTGTGGATTTTCTAAGGGCAGGCTTCAAATGATATCTTTCACCTGAACCCTGCAGGCTGCTGCAGGCCATTGCTCCCGCCATGAAGCAGGAGGTAGAGGAATGACTATGGGCAGCAGCGTCTGACATCAGCAGCCCTCACCACCCCCTGCTCACCCTGCCCTGTCAAGGGGTCAGCAGCATCTTTGCTGGACATGTGAGCTGTGAGGCTGGAAACTTCATTGGTTGGAAACCCCACGCCCAGTTCACTTTCTGAAGTCTGTAAGAGTGGGGAAATGGAGCACTTTTTAAACAACACTAAGGAGGGATGCATGCGGAAATAGCTTTCTTCAAAATCTCCATGTCCTAAAGCTAGATCCTACTTAGGTTAGAGCAGAAAGCTGGAGAAACAGCTGAATGTGATAAACCTTCTCTAGAAATGAAACCCTGTGGTATGTTTAGCAGATATTTTTATCTATAGAAGAAAATGTGCTTCCTTTGAGAGTTATTTCTAAAAACTTTTCATTTTTATGTTTTTACCATATGAGAGTACTAAGCATTCATCATAGGCAGCTTAGCAAAATTAGAAAACTATGGAGGAAAAAAAAGACCTGTCATTTTTTTTTAATTTTGAATTTTGGTGTATTTTTTACACCATTTTAACACAGACACATATGCATACAAACGCACACACACACACACGAGAGATTGTTGACTATATTTACACAGTTTTGGTTTCATTTTTTTGCCAAATTTCAGGGGTTACCAAAGTTTCTTGGTTCTTAGTAACTTGTCACAGCACCTTCTAGAAAAAAAAAAAGCCATTCAATTTTATTAGATAATTCAGTCCAAACAGTAAAGATGTCATAACAACAAATACATGTAAATTGAAATTTATAAAATACTTTTATTCTGAAGCACTGGTGAAGTGGGCAGGCTTGCTGGACACTGCCTCACTTCTTCAACCTTGGAATTGGGTCGGATACAACACCCTCACCCTCATTTTCTGCCCCACATGGATTTTCACGCGGGACTTTCCTTTTTGTTGTTTTTGTTCATTGCAACTGCCAAATACACCGCTTTACATCTGATGTCATCAAAATACATGTAGCATAATCTAATGTTAAAAGACGCACCAGCAATTTAGAAGGCATCTGATAGGTTAAATATTGTTGTTTTCTTCAAAATTATAAAATATCCTGCCACATCATTGTGAGTTTGCTGCAGTTCCCTGGGGTACCCTGACATATAGTTTGGGAACTATGAACTTCAAGTCTCATTACACTGACTGCAACATTATTTTTATTATTTTTTTCTTGTTTTCTTTTTCTGTTTTTGTTTGTTTGGGGTTTGCAATATTAGTTTTAGTGGCCCCATAAGAATTCTACAGATGTGTCATGGTTTTAAAACCCTCATTGGAAATGTATATTGATAGTTTATTTTTTATTGATAATTTCATTGTCTTCAAACAGGTAAGAAACCCCAGGGCAACTCTATTCTTTTATGTAGAGGTAGAATTTTTGAATGCACAATTACACCCATAGTTATTTGGCCTATTTATAGTCTTACCTTGCAGTTCCAGAGCCCAGTTAGCCCAGTTAGCTGGTGGCACCTGCAGTCTTGAATGCTATGATTTTTTTCACCTTCCAAATCCTATGATCTTCATGGTTTTGTCACTGATTTGATTAGGGGAACAATAAGCCTAAAACAGGAAGCTGTTTTTTAACCCATCAGCTGTGCTTCATGTTTTCAAGTTAATGAATAAAAATAAAGCTAAGGATTTGACAAGCCTATTAATTGTCAACAACCAGAAAGAAATTAAACCTAGGAGAACACAGGGAAAAAAATGAAGACAGAGCCAGGCATTGGGGCATGCGCCTGTAGTCCCAGCTACTGAGGAGTCTGAGGCAGGAGGATCACTTGAGCTCAGGAGTTCAGAGCTGCAGTGAGCTATGATGGTGCCTCTGAATAGCCACTGTACTCCAGCCTGAGAAACGTCTGTCCCTAAGAAAAAGAATAAAACATGAAGACAAATAAAAATCATTGTGAAATTCAAAAAAGTCTTACTTTTGATAACTTCACACCAAAACCTGGACACAGTGCTGTCTCCAACACTATTCGTGGGTATGGTGCAGCAGGGGAAGATGTTGGAGGACCACCCAGCATGGTGCATAGCTTCTTGGCACAGTGTTGTAGAAAGTGGCTCATATTTGAAGTTAGCTCTTCAGTTAAGGGTAGATCCTCACTGGATTATTATTCTCTTAGCATTAAACTAGCATGAATCAAGTCAAATGAGAGGGGGTGGATGGGGGAGAGCAAGAACTTCAGGATAAAAGAGTTCTCATCAAATATGAGGAGATGGTGGTGAAGCTAGAGCTCATGAAGATGGTAGTGGTTACTGATGGTGAAGGAGGTGGTTTGGAGGTGGGGAGGTGTTTGAAGGTGGTAAAGGAGGTGGTGATGGAAGCTCTGGAGACAGTGATGTCAGTAGAGATTATTGGTGGATGTGGTGGTGGCAGTGGTGGTATTGGTAGTAATAATACTTTTTAACCTTCAGGAAAGGCTACCTGTAGATGTAAATGGCCTGTATCTACTTTATGGCCGTTATAAAGTTCTGTTGCCCATAAACCAATGTGAAGATTCCTTACTTACTTGCTGATAATAGATTCATAATTTGTTTGTTTCTGTGAGATGTGAACTCACTTTGGAGTACAGGACCGGGGTTCATAGTAACATATTTGAATACACATTACCCCATTTAAACCTCTGTAAAGTAGGTATTAGCCTTATTTTACAAACTGGGTGATCTGAGCCTCAAAGAACACAAAGGACTTGCCAACGGTCACACAGCTCTCAAATGGAGGAGCTGAGGCATGTTCCACCCAGCTCAGGAGACTCCACAAAGCACAAAGCTGTGTTTGAGATGGCTGTGAGTTATCAAGGGTATAATGGGAACACTAATACTTTATAAGACAGAGAGGTAAGGGGAAAACATGAACCTTAATTTCAAGAAAACAGGTAAGTTGGAAGAAATTCTGTTGCCTTTATCTCTATAATATTTCTACCCCATCCAAGACATGGCATAAAAAAATCTTCCTAGAAGCACCTTCCAAGTGTTCAAATTCTACTCTTTTCTAATGTACTCACCATATCAATACATTTGTTAGGTATTCAGTATTCAATTTGTTCAGCATTTCTGAATACCCAGCATGGGCTAGGCATGATGTCAGTGCTTCCTGAGATGAGATTGAGTATGTCAGTGACTGAGATATTGATAACCAGGAGAGGCTAAAATTTTCATAGGATTGGATAAAAGTTGCATTTACTGATATAGTTCTCCTATGCCTTACTTATTTTTATATCAAAAACTATTTCCGCGGAATTTTGAGAGAAGTATGTTTAAGTCTCTCTCTAGAATTGTGATTTTTTATAATATTTTGTTGTCAAATATTGGACCTCATATTCAGCATTGGGTTAAAATTGTCTTTACTACAAGACATACTATAACGCTAATGTGGATTGTTGGATCATGAAGCATGTATACCATTGAATTTAGTAAGTACTGACAGATGGCTTTCCAGAATGATGGTACCAGTGTACTCCCCGCCAGTAAAGCACAAGATTGCACATGTTACATCCTTACCATGCCCTGGTATTATAAATTGAATATTTGCAGTTCTAAGGAGGATTTCATTGTGGTTTTTATTTCCTTTCTCTCTTCACTATTATGCTTGAGCATCTCTTCATATCTTGTTAACTATTGGACCATTCATTTGGTGAATTCCTATTCAAATCCTTTGTTAATTTTCCTGTTATATTGCAATAATTCTTGCATTAGTAAGAGTTTGTTTAATGCATTTAACTTTAAATGCCCCTTTGTCTTATACTTTCAAACTTGATTTCTTTTGGTTTTTACCTACCTTAGTCTAACATTGCACTTTCTTTGGGTATCTGTAAGCATTTTCTTATAATAGCATATAGTTGTTTAGTTTTATGTTGTTTTATCTTTATTCAATGTGACATTTATTGGAATAATTTGGTACATTTATATTTAGTATCATAACTAATCTACTTGATTTCATTTCTTCCTTATTACTTAATGCTTTGTTTAATGTACATTTTTATTTTCTCCTTTTCTTTATTTCTTGCCAATTTGATCATGATGCTTTTCATTCTGTTCCTCTCCTTTATTAACTTGGAGTTTCCACTTTTCCATTCCACTAATGGACTCCCCACCTTCTGTACTCTTGTGATTATATATCTTCCTTTTTTACTATATTTGTAAAATTCCCAACTAACTCCCCCAATAATATTAACTGTATCTCTCCCCACAAAATGCAATATATCCTCCCTGTTTCTGATTCCAGTAAGATGAAACAATTAGAAAAATGTCATCCATTCCTCTTGTTCCCCTTCTCCACTCCTTGTGACAAAAAGACTTTAAAACACTTTTATTTCCCTAACTCCTAGATGTTGATGAACTCATTTTATACGTATGGCACTAAACTATTATTAGAATTTTCTGTACATTGTGTTTTAAGACTCTTTCCATCCTTTTTTTTTTTTTTTGAGATGGAGTCTCACTCTGTTGCCCAGGCTGGAGTACAGTGGCACAGTCTAGGCTCACTGCAAACTCCACCTCTCAGATTCAAGCGATTCTTCTGCCTTAGCCTCCTGAGTAGTGCCACCATGCCTGGCTAATTTTTGTATTTTTAGTAGAGATGGGGTTTTACCATATTGGCCAACTTGGTCTTGAACTCCTGACCTCGTGATCCACCCTCCTCAGCCTCCCAAAGTGCTGGGATTACAGGCATGAGCCACCACACCTGGCCTAAGAGCCCTTATTTTGCTATTTTATAATACGTCATTCCTAGACAGTTTTACTTATCCATTCAGAATTAATTCAATTAAAGTGAGAGAGAGACATAGAGAGATACAGACTCACTGCACACCAAGTGTGTTGCTTAACACAGTGGTCCCCAACCTTTTTGGCACCAGGGGCCGGTTTTGTGGAAGACAATTTTTCCACAGACAGGGTTGGGGATGGTTTCAGGATGAAGCTGTTCCACCTCAGATAATCAGGCATTAGATTCTCATAAGGAGCACATGACCTAGATCCTCGCATGCTGAGTTCACCATAGGGTTCGCACCCCTATGAGAACCTAATGCCGTTGCTGATCTGATAAGAGGCGGAGCTCATTGGTAATGCTCACCTGCCCACCACTCACCTCCTGCTGTGTGGCCTACTTCTGATCAGTCCACAGACAGTACAGAGATGGATCAATGACCTAGGGGTTGGACACCCCTGAATTAACAGGTTTTCCCCTCCTCCTCATCTTTACTTCACTTTGAGGTCAGTGTCTAGATTAGCACTATCCTGTAGAACTTTCTGTGATAATGTAAATGCCTACTAGGGTAGCCACTAGACACATGGAGATATGGAACTCTGGAAATATGATGAGGATGAGTCAGAATTGAATTTTTGATTTGATTTGATTTTAATTTAAATAGTCACATGGGTCTAGTAGATACCATATTGAAAGGAAAGATCTAGATCATCTGTTATTTAGATAAAGTCTGGACTGGCATTACCACTAAAATGGTTAGAGATAATTTTAATATATGATCATGTTTTGCTTTCCTAAGTCTGACGTCTGATCATGTATACATTTGGTTTTGGTTTTGCTGATAAGTGAATTCTATCTTGGTTGAGTATAGGTTTCTCAGTCCTTTCCTCTCCAGTTGGGTTTCACAGAAGCAGAACCTCAGACAGGGGTTCTCCGGCAAGTGACTTACTGAGAGAGATGTCTCAGGAGACACCTGTGACAGAGTAAGGTAGGCAGGACAGTGCCAAAGAATGTTATGGACAAAGCTGTGGTTTCAGTTCCAGTCTAGCCTGAGCCTGAGCCCTCAGGAGCTCTGGAGTGTCAGTGGCACCATGGGGTTGTCTTCCCGGGAGATAGCAATTCTGAGTTTTATTACCGTTTTTCAGTAAGTCATTGGCTGAGACCACCCCAAAGAAGGGCATAACACTGCAAGCCCTGCTGCATGAGGCTGTGAGCACTTTCTGGATAACTGTGGGCCATTCTCAGGAGGAGTGTATGGGCCGTCAGCCAGCACACTTAGCCCTAAGTCAACGGCAGGGCTGTACTTCTTTAAACTTCAGGTTTTTAGATCATAAGCCCATTGGTATTCTCATTCTTTCTTGGAAGTATATAAGAGTTTTTCTTTATTCTTAGAATTAAGGAGTTTTCTAGCATATGCCTGTGTAAGTCTTTTTAATTTTTTTTTTCAAGTCAGCCCATTAACATTCTTTCTTTCTTGGAAGTATATAAGAGTCTCTTTTTTATTCCAAGAGTTAAAAAGTTTTCAGGATATACCTAGGCATGTCTTTCTTTAAAATTAAAAAAAAAAATTCAGTCCTGCCCTGAACTTAATGACATTTTTTAAGCTGCCTCTTCAGGTCTTTAGCTCAAGGAAATTATCATCTATTATTTGTTCAATTATGCCCGCCATCTGTTCCTTTTTATTCTTCTGACACTCCCTTATTTTGCATGTTAAGTCTCTTTTTCCCCTTATGACTTTCCTCTCTTTGTATTTTTGCATAGGTTTTGAGACATCTCTTCTGCTTGTCAGTTTCAACCTCACGTCTCAGCAGTGACCATCTTCTCCTTCAGTCCATGCTTTGAATTGCCTGTTTCCAGACACTCTCTTTTGTGCCATGCTTGAATCAACAGAGATGCTCTTGTTGCTTTTTCATTCAGGTTGTCATCTGTCTCTTCCGGTAGCTCTGTTTTGGTGGGTATGGGTTTAATCTATTCTGAGCCATTGTTCTCTCTCTCTCTCTCTCTCTTTCTGGTTGCTAATCTCTCTGGTTGTAATATGCTAATACATATATATTTTTTTCTGGCTATTTCCTTTCTCTGTGTGGTAGTAGTCCCATGGATTAGAGGAAGACAAAGTAGAAAGCACAGCTGGAGACTGATGGCGTGATGCAGGCAGACTGTCAATTTTCCATTGAGATGCCTGGAGGAAGCCCCTCTCTTCCCTCACCATCTCTCATACTCTCCCAGCCTCCAGGGCAAAGACTATATAGCTTTTAAGCACTACCTCTCCAGAACCAGGAAATCCGTGGTACTGTAATGCACGGTCTTGGGTCCCCATATTACTGTGGGCCATGTTCTTCCCAGGACCTGAGCCTGCTGTCCACCCATGCGCAGCTAGAGCACAGTCTCTTCCCCAGCCAGGTGGAAGCAAGCCCACAAACTCTCTCTGTTGAGATGTCCTCAGCACCCAAGACTTGCTGGTTCAACTGCCCATCAGCCCCAGATGCCATTTGGTCACCCTGGAGTTAAACATGGAAAAGAAGGGAGTGTTGAATAGGTCATGACGGTCCCAGAATCCTCCTTCTGCCCTCTGCAATCCTTCTGAAGAGACCCGAATTCAAATTTTCATTCTTTGCCTTCTTTGTTTCAACAAATGCCAGCCATATACCAAGCCCAGTGCTGAGGACGCAGCATTGTATGAATCAGGGATAAGTCCTTCCTTCCAGGAATGTTTACTCCAAAGGGGAAATAATTATCTTAAGGGGTACCTGATGTTTTTTTCATCCATGCACATAAAGTAACTGTAAACTTTGTAGGTTAAGCATCTACCTCTCTGTTGGAGTTTTGTAGTACTTACTGTATCTTCTTCTGGCACTTTCTAGAGCTGTTCCTTCTCCCTTGTTAGTGTCAGCCAGCGCTGTATATTCTTTGGAATATGCTGTCATCTAATAGGGTGAGAGCCACATTACAAGCCTATTTGTCTTTTACATACTTACATAATGTTCATTTTTCCTTATACTAATATTAGCTCCACTGAATGTTAATTCATTGTGGAATTTCTTTTTGATAGGTTCGACCTTTTCTTCCAAGATGTGTCTTCAATTCCAGGACACAATTTAGAGGCTTAAAGGTATCTTTGATGCTTTGACAACAAACTTCATGTAAAACTTTCACTGTTTTATTTTTCATGTTTTGGTAGAAGAGCTGTTCAGATAAGAATTGGGATTCTTGGGTCTCCTCCCTGCAAATTGAGTAAACTTCTCAGCCTCAGTTTTCTCATATTTCAATTAAGGACTTAACTGTGTTAGCTATTTCCAATGCCAGCACATTAACCTTAACTAATATAGAAATAAAATTGTCTGGGGAGAATTACTTACAGTGCAAATCTGGGGCCCAATCCCCAAAGCTCTGACTCAATGTCTTTGAGAACCACTGGGCTAACTTGTTTCTTTCCACTGATTGAAGTTTTAAACGGTTAAAGCAGCCTGGCTTTGTCAAGAAAAGTACACGGGCGCCACCTAGTGTCCCCGAAAAGTTTGAACAGCTCACATATCAGATGTATTGAAGCTTTTACCTGTCAGGGTTACCAGTTATAAATGCAATCGAATTTGCATTTTAATTAGTGAAGCTGATCATGTATTGAGATAAACAAATGTTGTGCCATTGACTCACTTGGAATAATTAGTTTGATCTCCCTTTTGATTTATGACTTGGCATTTTTTCTGGACTCAGTTATGCCTCTCAGGCTTGTTCTGCCTGAATCACACACAATTGCAATGGTCCAACTTTTTACAATTGTCTATATTTTTATATAACTCCAGGAAAACCAAAGTGAAAGAATAAACAAAAAGACTTTCCCAGAAGAAAATGGCAATTTCTAACTTCCTTTGCCTATGGGCATCGTGGACCAGACTGTCAAGGAACCATATTCCACCCACCTCCCGCCCCTGGACATCTATCCTTAGGCTCTCACTACCCCAGAATTGGGAAGGTTATCAGGCCCCTAAGGAAGGAGGCATGCTTTTCTTGGGTCTCCGGGCCATATGTGGGCACTGCACCCCAGTATATCACCCTGCTGTGCCATAGAGCCCCATATCCCTCAGTGTGAGCCACAGGCTAGCAGCAGCAGCATCCCCTGGGAGCTTGTTAGATGTGGCATCTCAGTCCCCAGCCCAGCCCTGAAGGATGAGAATTTATTTTAGCGAGATGCCCGGGGGATGTGTGTATGTGTTAAAGTTTGAGAAACCCTACCATAAAGAGCACAAAGGTTTTAGCCAAAGAGAACGCTGATTCCCTTCCCAACATGCTACTTGCCTTTGCTGTGTTCCCAGCAGTATAAAAGAATCTGGAAGGATGAACATCAGGCACATCTGGCATTGACATTCGAATCTGCTACTTGCTACTGACGTAATGGGAGCGAGCACCTCAAACTCTCTGTGCTTCCAGTTCCTCATCTGTAATGTAGAAACTGTCCTATTTAATTCAGGAAGTTGTTGTGAGCTAACATGTATACTGTACTTGACATAATGCCTGGTTCATAGTGATAAGTATTGATTTCATTTCTACCCACCGCCTGCTTCCAGGTAGAAGTACAGTGGAGTATAGCTTCAACATTGCTCTATTTTAAAAACTGGCCACAGGGTCTTTGACATGCTTCCTATCAGAGGTGATGTCTTTCCTCCCCTTGACTTGGGACTGGCTCGTGATTCTCTTGTAACCAAAAGAATGGAGAAGTTACTCTGAGGCCTCTCAGCACTAGATGAGGAAAGACCATGCAGCTTTCACCCTGTTTTCTTGGGTTGCTTGCTGTGGGGGAAGCATGCAGCATGGAGAGGCTTCATGTGGTGCTCCAGCAGACCACCTAGCCGTGCCCCTAGGCAAGAGTCACCATCCACTGCCAGCCCATGCGAGCGAGCATCGTGGTTGTCCGGGCCCTTGTACCCCCAGGTGGCTGCAGCCCTAGCCAACATCTGACTGTAGTGACAGACAACTGCCCAGCAGATGCCCTTCCAAAGTTCCTGACCCACATGATTATGCGAAATCAAATAGTTGTTTGGGGGTGAGTTATTATGCAGCAGCAGTAACTGAAACACACTTTGGTTGGTTGGTTTTGTTTTTACTCTTTCAACAAAGGACTTATTCTAAGTCAAGATTCGACAAACTATAGTCCTCTGACCAAATCTAGCCTACATCTGTTTTTGGTTTCTGTGAATTTTATTTAACAGACTTTTTTTTGTTTTTTTAAGACAGAGTCTCACTCTGTCACCTAGGCTGGAGTGCAGTGGTGTGATCTCAGCTCACTGCAACCTCCGCCTCCTGGGTTTAAGTGATTCTCTTGCCTCAGCCTCCTGAGAAGCTTGGATTACAGGTGGCTGCCACCACGCCCAGCTATTTTTTGCATTTTTTAGTAGAGATGGGGTTTCACTATGTTGGCCAGGCTGGTCTTGAACTCCTGACCTCAAGTGATCCACCCACCTCATCCTCCCAAAGTGCTGGGATTACAGGGGTGAGCCACCACACCCAGCCAATAGATTTTGTTTTTTAGAGCAGTTTTAGGTTCACAGCTAAATTAATTGGAAGGTACAGAGATGTCCATATGCCCCCCGCCCCTATATATGCGCAGCCTCCCCAACGATCAACATCCTCTACCAGAGTGGCATGTTTGTTACAGTCAAAGAACCTCCATGGACACGTCATTATCACTCAAAGTCCATAGTTCACATTAGGGTTCACTTTTCCTGTTGCACATTCTATGGGTTTTGACAAATGTCTGACCTGTATCTACCATTGTAGTATCGCTGGTAGTAGTTTCACTGCCTAGTTTCACTGCCCTAAAAATCCTCTGTGCTCCACCTGTTCATCCCTCCCACACACTAACCCTGGACAACCACTAATCCTTTTATTGTCTCCTTAGTTTTACCTTTTCCAGTGAGTCCTATGGTTGGAATCATACATTATGTAGTTTTTCTCAGTTTGGCTTCTTTTACTTAGTAATATGCATTTGTTTCTTTCATATCTTTCCATGGCTCAGTAGTACATTTGTATATATGTCAATACATTATTGCTACAATTATTTTTAACCAATTGATCTGTTAGATTAAGAACAAGTTAAAAGTTTCATTTTACTTTAACTTATTCCTTCTCTGGTGTTCTTCCTTTGACCTATAATATTTTTTATTGCCTTGAAGAACTTCTTTTAACATTTAGCAAGGCAGATCTGCTGGAAACAAATTCCCTGAATTTTTGTTCATCTGAGAAAGTCTGTAAGCCTCCTTTGCTTTTGGAGGACAATGTCACAGAGTATAGAATGCTAGATTGGTGGAGTTTTTTTTCTTGACACTTTCAATATTTCACTCCACTGTCTTCTTGCTTGCATGGTTTCCATGAAGTCAGACGTAGTTCTTACCTCTGTTCCTCTAAAGAAGTAAGGTGTTTTTCTCCTATGACATGTTTCAGGATTTTAGCTTATCCGATTTTTCTGTAGTTTGAAAATGATATGGCTAGGATTACTTTTGTTGACATTTATCGTGTTTTGTGTTCTCTGAGCTTCCTGGATCTATGGTTTGGTGTCTGGTTTTCAGTCATTCTTGTTTCCAGCATTCCATCTGTTCCTTTCTCTCTTTCTTCTCCTTTTGGTATTCCTGTTAAACATATGTTATACCTTGTCTAATTATTCCATAGTCCTTGGATATTCTGTGCCTTTTTCATTTAGTATTTTTTCCCTTTGCTTTTCAGCTTTGGATGTTTCTATTTAGATATCCTCAACCTCAGAGTCTTTCCTCAGCTGTGTCTGCCCTACAAATGAGCCTGTCAGAAGCATCTTTCATTTCTGTTAGCATTTTTGATCTCTCGCATTTCTCTTTTATTCTTTCTTAGGACTTTCACCTCTCTGTTTACATTGCCCATCTGTTCTTGCTTACTGCCCACTTCATCCATTAGAGCCCTTAGCACATGAATCATAGTTGTTTTAAATGCCCAGTCCCATAGCTCCAACGTCCCTGCCATTGCTGCGTCTGGCTCCAGCGCTTGCTCTGTCTTTTCATACACTGGTTTTTACCTTTTGGTATGCCTTGTGATTGTTAATAGTCAGATGTGATGCACTGGATCAGGAATGGTGGCAAATAGGCCTTGGGTGAGGTGTGGGGGAGGGAAGGGTTCCGTAGCCCTGTGATTAGGACTCAGTCTATCTTGAGCCTGTACCCTGGACGGTGAGCTTCAACTTCTCAGTTTTTCCCTGAGGTGGAACAAGGTGGCTATAGGGGAAATGGAGTTGGGTTTTTCTTTTCCTCCAGGTCCATTAGGCTCTGCAATAAATAAATAAATAAATAAGTAAAAACCAAGAGTTTAAGCTCAACAAATGTGCAGCCCCTCCTCACACTTCTCTCACTTGCTCCTACTCCGGCCATGTGACATGCCTGCTCCCCCTTCACCTTCTGCCACGATTGTGAGTTTCCTGAGGCCTCCCCAGAAGCTGAGCAGATGCCATCTCATGCTTCTTGTACAGCCTGCAGAGCCTTGAGCCAATTAAGCCCGTTTTCTTTATAAATCGCCCAGTCTCAGGTGTTTCTTTATAGCAGTGTGAGAACAGCTAAATACACTGAGAAATGTGCTCTCCAGATGGAGAGGACATTAAGAAGAAATGTGCTAAGTGTGCCAGGAGGAGCAAAAGACAGGGCCCAGAGAAAATTGGAGCCATGTGTAGGAGCTGAGGGCAGAGTGGCCCCAGAGGATGGCCCTCAATGAGAGCATTCGATTTGGGGGTCTGCTGTCCGCTCTGTTTCAGTGTCTAATCAGCACATATCCCTGGAGCATTTTCTGTGGGGGACAAGACACCCTGTGCCTCAGGGGGACTGGGGTGGCAGAATAACATTGTTGTGCCTATAAAGAGGAGAACAGGGTTTCTCAGGATGGCTCCCTGGAAGAGATATCATACTGACAATTCCTGCACAAAGGATTTATGGAGGAAGTGTTCCCAAGGAAAACTGGTAATTAAAGGAAGGAAATAAGCAGGAAAGGGCCAAAAGTGAACAACGGACAATCTCAGTAAGTTCCCAGCCTCTGTCTGATCCAGGGGGCGCTCTGGAGCATAAATAACGCCATAGAGTTTCTTCTTTCCTGAAGCAGAGCTGGGCTCTCACACTCCTATAATATGGGAGGAAAAACTTTTTCCTCTCTCCACTGGGTTCTTTGGCTGAGGCCCAGCAAATTAGACTGATGAAAGATAAGAACAACAACAAAACCAGACAGGCTGAAGTTTATTAGCACATGCAGCTCGTATACACGCAGGAGAACTGAGTGGTAAGTAATTCAAAGGGGTGATTAGAACTCGGGGATTATATGGCATCTTAATAAAGATGAATAATTATGTAGAGAAGTGACAAGAAAAGGGTTTTTGATGATTGAGGTGGCAAATGTGGGAAGGTAAATACATGGGAAACAAAAGATAGGGCTAGTGAGTGAGGTGTGTTTGTGTAGACTTTCAGTACCATCTCATCTCTGGTAAGAAGGCTGTTATCCACTTACTGGAATGGAAGTTTGGGTGGAGCAGGGGAACCTTCACAACGGGACTTTGTGTTTTGTTTTTAGGCAGACAGGAGGAGAGTAGAGAATTCGTTCTGAATCCACTTTTGCTCAATTGCCTCAGCTCAAAATAATCCCTATTCCAGAGGGTATATTACTCCCCGGCATTATCACATCTTAGCCTATGCAGGTAAATGGATACTAACAGGCCAAGGACAGTCCATTGAAGATGAATATCTTGGTCCTTTCCTGCTGCTATAACAAAATACAGGGATTGGAAAATTTACAAATAATAAAAGTTTATTTCTCGCAGTTCTGGAGGCTGGAAGTCTAGGATCAAGGTGCTAGCAGGTTTTGTGTCTGGTGAGGGTGCAGTCCTCTTCCAAGATGTCCATTTGAATGAACACTGAAGGACAAAAAGGGCAAAAGGGGCAAAGGCTATGTCCTCCCAGGGCAGAAGAGATGGAGGGGAAATGGGCCCACCTAGCTCCCTCTATCCCTTTTGTAAGGGCGCCAATCTCATTCATGAAAGCAGAACTACCTCCTGATGTCCCCACCTCACACTGGGATTTCACTCCCAACCTGTGAAATGTGGAGAGAGACAGACATTCAAAAGAAAGCAATGAATTACAGGCACAGACCATTAGAAATAAAGCACACAGATGCCATGAGAGGGTTAAAGAAATCCAAGCCCATCCATGCAGCCTGTCAACAGAGTCTGCTACAAAGACCAAAAAGGAAATACCTTAGGTATGTGCATATGTCGGCATCTTATATTTGCCTATTTGTTATTCAAGCATCAGGTACATCCCTTGCTTGCTATTTGGCTAAATATATAAATATGTATAATATATTTGATCTTAAGTAAGAATGCTGCAAGCACACTGCACCTTGTGGGATCGATCTACAATCATGGAATGGAGCAACGCCAATACCCCGTGCCTGGCAGTTTTGTTTGAGAAGGGCAGAGAAACACAGCAGAGATAGCTCCCATCACAAGCTCATTGTGCAAAGCTATGTTCAAGCTCTACCTAGGGGCAGCATACAAGGGAAGTGTTTAGTAATGATTATCTGGAGGACACAGGCTAATTCTTCCATTTCTTTGATGTCCTCCATAGTGGCTATACCAATTCTGAATACATGCAATATAAAAACAACTGTGAGGTTTATTAGCCGATTATATATATTAGGTTTTTGGTATATCTGTGATTTCAGCTCTCACGAAGATACTTTCGGGAAGATACTTTTAAACTCTTGCAGTTGCTTTTATCTATCTTGACACCAGGGGGCAGGCTTGAGTCTGTTTTAAATTCTGTTTTGTGTTCTTAGAAAACAAAGGCTGTGTCTTATTTAAAACAAAACAAAACCTACTACACTTGGTTACCTCAAAGGAAAAGTGCCATTTGGCATTTACTTCTTCTCCCATCATATGCTGATTACAGACCTTACATAGAATGGATTTAGAGTGTTGCATATCTATCCGTCCTGTCTGGATTTCTTTCCACTCCATTTGGAACCATTTTTGAGGATCCATTTGAATTTTAAACAGGAAGACGTATTGTCTATACTAAAGTTCCACCAACTAATATACAGGCCAAGGTTTCCAAATTCCTAAAACTGAAAATTTGCCAAAATGTATAGTCATTTTTAATCTTTTGTTTTGCTGGTGTAAAATCTTCCAGGATAGCATGGCCAGTGGGCAAATGCAAAAACACCCTCATGTCCCTGCCTCTGATGGCTTTGACCACTGGTGGCTGAGGGTTGGCAGCAGAACTCCAGGACTGTGCCTCTGGTGGGCTCATTTGCCCCATGTGACCCCCACCCTAAACGCAGGCCTTGCGGAAGCAAAGGAAGAGTTTGCATCTTGACCTGCTCTGTCATCTTCAGTGTCTTTGCCTGGAAAATATCAGTGTTTTCACACTTAGGTTTTGCCATCGACCTGGATATGTGGGCACCTGTGTGAGGTTAAACTGTGGTATCTTTGATTTTCATCAATCTGGAAAGTGGTGGCATTTGCTCAGTTGCTTAGGGCAGGACAAATGGGGCTGCAACTGCAGGTGACATCTTCATTTGACTCATTCTCTCGGCTCTGACTCTACCTGAAAGCCAGCTCGTCAGTTTGCAAATTACAGCCGCTGACCTGGGCCTGGGGAAGCAAAGGCAAGTCCATCTTCATTACTAGAGAGGTTGTGTAAAGTGCTTTTCCTGTCCCACCCAGCATCACGTGGTTGCCAGTGCCCTGTTACACAAAGCCCAGGTGTTTGCCTGCAAAGAGAAGCACTTCTTTCATCCTGAGCCCTTCCACCAGGGGGTTGAATTCGTATGTTCCTGATAATGAGTACAATTTGGTGAAGAGGCATCACTAATTCACAAAATCTGCAGATGCTTTATTTTTCATCACGTAGAAGATCCTCCATTTCTGGGGTTTTCCTTTTCTCCTCTTTTATTCTTGTTTCAATTACCAGCTGCATCAGATGAACGAGCAGCAGCTGGACAGTTTAATTTATTAGGGTTGTCAGGGCCAATCTATTGCTGATAATAGAACACAGTAGAAGTGGCCCTGTCCAGTAAAGCACATTTAATCTAAATGAGTCAAATAGTGTTTCAGCGGCTTCCTATAAATTAATTCATTTTTAGAATCCTTCTATTAATCTTGCCTTTAATTTCAGAATGTGCACCTCGCACACACATTTTTCTCTTAAAAATACCCTGTCTGGTCGTGCAGAGAAGATATTTTATATTTTAAATATTTTTCCTTTGATTTTGAAAATGAGATTGAAAGCCAAAATAAAGGACATCACTTGAGATCGTGGGTGTCTGAACACCATGTCTTACCTAGAGACAATGGAGGATTACTCGTCAGTTCAAATCCATACCAGGAAGGAATGCTTCCACCTCATGTTCTTGGACTGATCCTCTGTCCTCCAAGCTCTGGAGTCCTCTTGGCTAGGGTGTTCATATAAACTTTCTTACTTTTCATTATTTCAAATAATCTCAAGTGTACAGAAAACTTGCGAGTGCCATATAAAGAACTTTGTGTCCTGAATCTATTAAGTTGCCAACCTGATATTCTGTCACTTCCAAATACCATAGTGTGTTACCTACCTGCTATAGACTGAATGCTTATATCCCTCCAAAATTCGTATGTTGGAATCCTTACCCCCAATGTGGTGATATTTGGTGGTGGGGCCTTTGGCAGGTGATTAGGTCAATGAGGGCAGAGCCCTTATGAGTGGTATTAGTGTCCCTATCAAAGAGACCCCATAGAGCTCCCTTGTGTGAGGTCATAGTGAGAAGACGGCAGTCTGTGAACCAGGAAGTGTGCCCTCACCAGACACTGTACCTGCTGGCACCTTGATCTTGAGCTTCCTCGCCTCCAGAACTGTGAGAAACAGATTTCTGTTGTTTAAAAGCCACTCAGTCTGTGGCATTCTGTTAAAGCCCTCTAAATTGACTAATAGTACCAAAAAGAAGCATCACTTTCATTTTTCTCCTTTTCTGGATTTTGTTTTGTTTTGTTTTGTTTTTTGAGACAGAGTCTTGCTCCATTGCCCAGGCTGGAGTGCCGTGGCATGATCATAGCTCACTGCAGCCTCAACCTCCCAGGCTCAAGTAATCCTCCTACCTTAGCCTCCTGAGTAGCTGGGACTGTAGGCACATGCTACCTATCATGCCTGGCTAATTTTCTTTTAATATTTTAATAATACAGCGTTTCCCTTTGTGGCCTAGTCTGGTCTTTAATTCCTGGGCCTAAGTGATCCTCCCACCTTCGCCTCCCAAAGTGCTAGGATTATAGGCATGAGCCACCAGGCCTGCATTTTCTACACAGCCACATGCCACCATCAAAATCAAGACATTAACCCTGAGACCTTACTGCCACTTATTTCTCAGGCCTCAGGAAGGGTTCCCAGTTGCCCTAATAATGAAGATCCAGTTGAAAATTACATGTTGCATTTTGTTGTCATATCTCTTTTTAGTCTTATTGATTCTGGAACAGTTCTTCAGCCTTTCTTTGTATTGACCTCGGCACTTCTGAAGAGCATAGGCCAGTTGTTTTACAGAATGTCCCTCCATTTGACTTTGTCTGACACTTCCTCATAGTCAAGTTCAGGTGATGCACCTTTGGCAGGACCATCAGGGAAGCCATGGTGGGCCTTCCCATTGTTCCAGATTCAATGTGTTTTGGCTGGTGGCACCCACTCTGATCACTCAGTCAAAGGTGGTGTCTGCCAGGCTTTTCAACTCTAACATTACTCTTTTCTCCTCTGTAATTAGAAGGTATGGGAGGAGGAGGTTATTAGAGAATATGAAATATAGACCTTCATTTTTAAAACATAAGTCAGCAAAAGATCTTTTATATTAAATTTCAGTTAATTTTCTAAAATTGATTGTCTTTCTTAAGTCTCTTTATTTTAGATGCACACAGAAGGAAATTACCTCTTGTTGCCTCTATATTTCTTATTTCATGGGGAGGCAGGTCCTACAATGCTAGAAAACCAAGCCCTATACTCCTCTACCCTTAGTTTTTTTTAGTTTTAATTGACGTTTAACATGTTTTTTTAAGTGCACAAGCTATTAAGTGTACAGCCCAACACATTCTCACAAAGGAAACACATCAGATCAAGAGTCACAATGTTATAAACCCACCCCAGCAGATTCTCACCTTGTACCTGCTCCCATTGTCAATCATCCCCATAGGTAACTGCTGCTAACCATATATTTTGCTGGTTTTTGAACTTAATTTTAATGGAATTCTGTAGTACCTGTGCTATTGTGCCTGGTTTCTTTTACTCAACATTATGATGATGAGATTCAGCCCTATTCATGCCACTGTATACAATCGTAGTTATTGCCCCTCCTGGGCTACCATCCAAATGTGGGGTCTTTTACTCCTTCCTTTACTCGACAAACATCTGTGGATTAGTCCATTCTCACACTGCTACAAAGAAATAACTTAGACTGGATAATTTACAAAGAAGAGAAGTTTAATTGGCTCATGGTTCTGCAGGCTGCCCAGGAAGCGTGATGCTGGCATCTGGTTGGCTTCTGGGGAGGCCTCAGGAAACTTACAATCATGGGGGAAGGCAAAAGCGGAGCAGATATGTCACATGGACAGAGTAGGAGGAAGAGAGGGAGGCAGGAGGTGCTACATACTTTTAAACAATTAGATCTTGTGAGAACTCACTCACTACCATAAGAATAGTACCAAGGGGATGGTGCTAAACCATTCATGAGAAGTTCACCCCATGGTCCAATCACCTCCCACCAGACCCCACCTCCAACATTGGGGATTACTATTTGACATGAGATTTGGGCAGGGACACAGACCCAAATCATATCAAGCTACTAAGTATCCAGAAACTTAAGAAAAGTGAGTAGCACTGGTGGTTACACTTTTGACCATCTAGTCTGTCTAAATTCTCTTCACTTTTTTTTTTTTTTGACATGTGGTCTTGCTCAGTCACCCAGGTTCTATCTCAGCTCACTGCAACCTCCACCTCTCAGGTTCAAGCAATTCTCCCACCTCAGCCTCCCCAGTAGCTGGGATTACAGGCGTGCACCACCATACCTGGCTAATTGCTTGTACTTTTAGTAGAAATGGGGGTCTCACCATGTTGGCTAGGCTGGTCTCAAACTCCTGGTCTCAATAATCCACCCACCTTGGCCTCCCAGAGTCCTGGGATTACAGGGGTGAGCCACCACACCCAGCAATTCTCTTCACTTTTAACCCAGTAGGGAAGCAATAATGGTTGTCCACTGTATAACTGGCATTGTACCAGGTATTAACACATACGTGTCTCACTTGATCCTCCTGCCAATCTAGCAATATATCATTATCTCTATTTTTAGGGAAGGAATCTGATATTTACAGAGAGGTTTCCATAGTTTGCGTAAGACCTTATTGTTAGGTGACAGAACAGGTATTCAAACCTACATCTATCCATGTGCAAAGCTGGCTACAGCAGTCACGAAGATACCCTGCTTCATATTCCCTGAACACACCTGAGTTTACCTGCAGCTTTGGTGGTTTCATCTCAGGCACACTAACAGCTTCTCTCTGTTCTGTGTCCAAGGGCTTTCTCTGACATAACACGTCTGCCCAGAAACACCAGGGAATGAATGCTCACAGAGGTAATCCTTAACCAATGTGGAAAGGAGTTGTTGGATAAAAATCCCCACTTCTCTGACCTGCATTTGACATGGCTCTGCAGGGCATCTGCTGCGGCATGGAGACCCAGTTGCCCACAGCAGTAACCAGCTCACTGGGTCACCCAATGTGGATTTCTCTCGTTTTCATTGCATTTTTTTCAATCTCTCATGTGGCTTTCTGGAATCTCCTCCCAAATAAAGAACCTGCACTAAAGTTCTTCTTCCTTGGGTTGCTTTCAAGGGAACCCAAATTAGAACGCCTGTTCTCCTTACAGTTCCTTGTGCTGGGATACTTAGTGCTTCAGATAATACTCCAGTGTAGAATTGTACAAGCCTGGGCTTTTCCCCCCTGCCACTGAATGCCTAGCCTACAGCACTCCATGGCCCCTCTACAGGAGGAAAACTGCCAAGACAACCAGGTATCTTTTCTCTAAATGTCCAAAGAAGGAGGAGAAAAAGGTGTCGTTTTGGTGTGTGGGTGGCAAAGGGACAAAGCAGATCAGGCGGGAGGGACTCACAAAGCAGGAGGAATCACAGAGGTCACAAATTTGGATGCAGGGGTGTGAATAGGGATTTCTAACTAAGAGAACACGTTTGGGCTCTAGAGAGACCTGGCTTGAAAATCTGATTCCTCCATTTAAACTATAGTTTTGTGACCCTCACTGAGTGGCTTATACTTCTCCATACTTCAGTTTCCTCCTGCTATATGCTGTTGTGTCAAACCCCTGTTAACCTCAGTAGCGAAAGTACCACATTCAAGAGGCCAGAGAAGAGACCCAGAGCCAGAAAATGAGACATAGGGTTGTATTAGGGGGCTCACATGCAGGGAAGAGGGTCCAGTGTCAGGAACACTGCAGCTGCCTGCAAACAGCATGCAGTTTATATAGCATTTCCACTTAGCACCCTCCTCCTAACGACCTGCGACTGGCAGCCTTCATTAACCCAAAACTCAGGGCCTCAGTGCCCTAGACGGCTTGTGTTCCACAGAAGAGCCAGTGGCTCTGATGTTTATTATTGACAAGAACTAATCAGGTTAACCACTCCCGGATACCCTAGCTTGGAACGCACACTGAGGTGCATCTGCCATACAGGGTGATTCTAAGGGTATGCTTAAGTTATTGCTATCAGGTGCATTTACCCTGATAGCAATAATTTGTGGTGTGATGATAATAATTCTGCCAATCTTACAGAATTTTTGAGTGGATTAAATTTGAAAATATATGCAAAGCTCTTAACACAACTGTCAGGAAGGGAAGCATTTTTTATGATGCTAGCAATGTGACTGTAGCAGTTAAGATGTGGGTTCTGTAGCCAGACAGCCTGGGTTCAGATGCACGGCTTTTCTACCTCCTGGTTCTGTAAAATGAGGATAATAGTGCAAATTTCATAGGGTTGTTATGGAGATTATATACAGAGAGAGGGGGAGGGCATGCACTTCAAAGGATGTGTATAGTAGCACACAAAAAGCACTCTAACGTTATCCATAAATCTAGAAAAATAACCGAATCCATAAGCTATCTGGAGTCAGGAAAGCCCAGTCATGGAGTGAGGATATACACAGCTTTGCCAAACTAACATACAGGTCAGGTGTTAGGTCATTAAGAAGAACAATATGCAAAAACAGTCTTGAATGTTTTTCTCCAGCAGAAGCTGTATGTAAGCTGGGGATTCAGCCAGGGAGAGGCAGAAAACTTCAGGTGCCAGGAGGGGCTGATTCTCTGATGTAAGTAGGGCAGAACGTGAAGTCTTCAGGGAATGAGGTGGAATGAGTAGAAGGGATTCACAGAAGCAGGAAGAAGAAAACAGAGAAGGTGGGGTTGACACCGCTACCTCCTCCCTACAAGGTAAAGATTGCTGCTGCCAACATGTTCTCCCTCTGCACCTAGAAGCACTTCCCAGGAAGGGTCAAAACTGCTTGCATTGCTCCCTGAGAGCTCCATCTACCCAGAAAGTCACTGTGTCATTGGCAGGTAGTTTGTAGGCCATTTGGCCATTGTCTACACTGGAGGCATCTGTGATCTTTCCCCTCCAGGGCACCATTCCTTCCAGCTTGCTACACTTTGCTTCCATGTTGAAAGTAGTCCCTCCCACCTTCCTGGGTTCCTTGCCAAGATAAAATGAGGCAAAATAAGTCAACTTGGCTTTCCCATCAAAGCCACCTCTGTCTCAATCATCTGTGACTTAGAGGAATTGAAACTAAAATTCATGAGTGATGATATCTTATTTTTGTTTTGTTTGCTTGCTTTCAGTTTTTGTTTTGTTATTTTCTAGTTAGAGTAGATGGAATAAATGGATAGCTTTGCCTGCTAAAGCTCTATTACATGTACATTTCAACCAGGATGGGAAATATCCATGGATTCAGTTGTAAGTGTTCCCTCAGAGGAAACCAAACTTTGATTAATAAAGAGAGTCCTTTCTGCATTCAGCTCAGATTCTGTGATCACATTTGACTGACTTGGAGCAGCTCTGAATCTCAGCTCTGTCAAATCTTGCATGTAAACCAAGCTTTTTACTAGCTACTAATCTAGTATGGAAAAGTCCTGCAGTGCAAAATGATAAGAATAGAATAATATGCAAAAAGAACTTTTAGATTCTCAGAAACTGACTGAAAAATCAGCCCAAAGCACTAGCCATAAAAATGATTAATGCATGACAGGTGAGCATCTGTAGTAGGCACATCCCAGACACCAAGGGGCCCTGCTCCACCTGAGTACAATGCAGCTACCTATGGGCAGTATTATTCCCTAGGTTGTATGGTAGCAAAATTAGAAGCAAGGGTCCTGCATTCTACATTCCTGGAGTTTAATCCCGAGTTCGCCATGTTAGTCAACTATGGTTGCAAAAAGGCTACATAGCAAACAACCGTCCAAATGCTAATGACTTATAACAACCAGCGTTTATTTTTTTTGCTCATGATCCTAAGTTTGGTGGGGTTACTTTGCTTTGAGGTTCAGGTCACCTAGAGTTGGCTGTTTTAGGTTGGGTTCAGGTCTGTTCTCGATGCCTCTTGGAATTTTTTTTTTTTTTTGGACCAGGAACTACCCAGGTCAGGTTCTCAAGGAACCAGTCAATATATATATAATAGCTTCTGCTTTTATCAGTTCACTAATATTCCAGTGGCCAAAATAAGACATGTGGCCAAGCTCGAAGTCGGTGGGTCAGGGTTTTGTGCTTCACACACTCTACTGAGAGACTCTAAAAAGTCAAACACAGGTGAGATATATCATCATCACAGGGAGGGAGGGAAGAATTGAGACAATGTATCATCTATTACAACCACTAAAAAGCTATGGAACCTCGGACAATGCTGGTAACTTCTTTCTTGTTTGTGAAATGAGGTATAATAATAATATATATCTCCTAGGGCTATTTGGAAGATCAAATGCAAGAGACAGATGATAGTATGTAGTGATTAATGAAGGGCAACTCTTTTGTTATAGAACCAACCCTTTCTGTTTTAAACCTTTTTGTCTCCTGATCTCTTTCCTCCATTCTGGTAGCAACTCCCTTTCTCAATTTCTAAATTCTTGGAAATTCTGCTTACTTTCCTCTCATTTCCAGGACTAACTCAAATTATTATGCTTATACATGAGGTTAAGGCAATGTGAATATCTTTGCATACTCTCCCTTGTAATAGGCTGTGGGAAAGATAGATGGGAATCCAGATGTCAGCTTTATTATTATAAAGCCCCGTTTACTAAGGAGGCCTTGTACAATATACACCGCCACCTCCCCCTCCAGCTTAAATATAAGAGAGAGCTCTGCAAGGCTGATACTGGTCAGCCTGCTGCAGAGGAGTCACTTTACACACGCTTATCACCCGCTTGTTTGGGGTCAGAGTGGGACTCTTATCCTCCAGAAAAGATGTTCTGGGTCCTTACTGAATGGAAGTAGAAAATACAGGCCAGGTAGACAGGAAAACTCTCCAGAAAAATGAGGAGAAGATCCTTTGAGCCATGTATGGCCCCTGACTCTTCTCCTTTCTCCCCTGTCAGATAAGCCACACTCCCTGTCACATGCAGATGAGTAGGGGAGGTAAAAGAGAACAGAAGTATTATTCTAGTAGAAGATTCTACAGGGAAATGTGAGGACAGCAGAGAAGCTGTTCCCTTGACAACCTGTTTTGCAGATGAGAAAGGTTAATCCCTTACTGGGAGCTTTTTATCCAGTGGGGAAATCAGCAGCCTTAGAGTCAGTGGCCTGGACTATCAATAATGATCATCTATCATCACAAATAATTTTGTGAAACAAAGCACTCTGAAGCCAAAGAGCTTAAAACACATTCAAACTACAAAACATTACTGAGAGAAAGAAGACATACATAAACGAAAATACATCTTCTGTTCATACATTGGAAGATGTAATATTGTTAAGGTGACAGTGCTACCAAAGTGATCTATAGGTTCAATCCAATCCCTATCAAAATGTCAACAGTGTTTTTTACAGAAACAGAAAAACATCCCTAAAATTCATATAGAATCCCAAGGGACTCAAATAGCCAAAACACTCTTGAAAAAGAACAATGTTAGATGATTCACACCTCCTGATCTAAAAACTTACGACAAAACTACAATTGAAACCAAAATAATATTATGCTGGCATACGAACAGACGAGACCAATGGAATATAATATAGAACTCAGAAACAGTCCCTCACATATGCAGTCAAATGCTTTTCTGCAAGACAGCCAAGACTATTTAATGGAGAAAGGATAATCTTTTCAACAAATAGCTCTGGCAAAACTGGATACCCACAAGCAAAAGAAATGAAGCTGCCCCTTACCTTATACCATATACAGAAATTAACTCAAAATGGGTCAAAATGTAACCATGGAAGTTAAAACTATAAAACTTTTAGAAGAAAATATTGGAGGAAGCTTCATGACACTGGATTTAGTAATTATTTCTTTGAAATTTACACCAAAAGTACAAGTACTAAAAGAAAAAAAATTGATAAATTAGACCCATCAAAACATAAAACTTTTTGCACAGAGTTATACTGTTAAGAGAGTGAAAATACAAGCCATAGAATGGGAGAAAATATTAACAAATAATACATCTGATAAGGGATTAACACCTGGAATATATTTAAAAATTGTAACAACTCAGCAACAATCAAAAGAAACAGCCCAAATCAAACACAGGCAAAAGACATAGGTAGATATTTCTCCAAAGAAGATATACAGATGGCCAATAAGTGCAGGAAAAAAAAACTCAACATAGTCTGAGAAAGTGCAAATCAAAATCACAATGAGATACCACTTCACATCCATTAGGATGGCTATTATAAAAACAATATTTTTAATGGAAAATAACAAGTGCTTCAAGGATGTGGAGACATGGGCATCGTCACGCATTGGTGGTGGGAATATCAAATGGTGCAGCTGCTGTTGAAAACAGTTTGTTGATTCTTCAGAAGATTAAACATGGACTTCACTCTAAGACCTAGAAATTCCACTTCTCAGTACACCCAAAATAGTTCAAAACAAGGACTCAAACAGATTACAGGAGCATTATTCATGACAGCCAAAAGATACAACAATCCAAAGGTCTGTTGACAGATGAATGAATGGATAAACAAAATGTGGTAGATATTATTCAACTTTTAAAAGGAATGAAATTCTTATACACATTACAACATGGATGGACCTTGTAAACATTATCCTAAATGAAATAAACCAGACACAAAATAACAAGTCTTGTGTGATTTCACTTACATGAACCTAGATAGCCAAAGTCATAGAGACAGAAAGTAGATTTAAGGTTACCAGGGGCTGGAGAGAAGGGAGTTATTATTTAATGTGAACCAAGGTTTTATGTGAGAGGATTAAAAAAAAAAGTTCCAGAAAGGAATAGTGGTGATGGTTTTACAACATTATGAATTTACTTAATATCACCAAATTTTACACTTAAAAATAGTTAAAATGGTAAATTTTATGTATGTTTTACCACAAAATAAAAAGAGCTTAAAACAATAATCGTTTATTCAAATTTAAAAGAAAGAAACAGACAACTCCATCAAAAGTGGGCAAAGAACATGGACAGACACTTCTCAAAAGAAGACATTTATGTGGCCAACAGGCATATGAGAAAAAAAGCTCAACATCACTAATCATTAGAGAAATGCAAATCAAAACCACAATGAAATACCATCTCATGCCAATCAGAATGGTGATTATTTAAAAGTCAAGAAACAACAGATGCTGGTGAGGCTGTGGAGAAATAGGAATGTTTTTACACTGTTGATAGAAATGCAGATTAGTTCAACCATTGTGGAAGGCAGTGTGGTGATTCCTCAAGGATCTAGAACCAGAAATACTATTTGACCCAGCAATCCCATTACTAGGTATATACTCAAAGGAATATAAATTATTATAAAGACGCATGTGTGTGTATGTTTATTACAGCACTATTTACAAAGCAAAGACATGGGATCAGCCCAAATGCCCATCAATGATAGACTGGATAAAGAAAGTGTGATACATATACACCATGGAATACTACGCAGCCATAAGAAAATGAGATCATGTCCTTTGCAAGGACATGGATGAAGCTAAAAGCCATCATCCTCAGCAAACTAACACAGGAACAAAAAAACAAACACCACATGTTCTCACTCATAAGTGGGAGCTAAACAATGGAATACATGGACGCAGGGAGACAGGGAGAGGAGCAACATACACTGGGGCCTGTTGTTTGGGAAGGGAGGATAAATAGTTAATGCGTGCACAGCTTAATACCTAGGTGATGGGTTGATAGGTGCAGCAAGCCACCATGGCACATATTTACCTATGTAATAAAACTGCACATCCTGCACATGTATCCTGGAACTTAAATATATCTTTTTAAAGTATTTACTGTTCCTCACAATTCTGCAAGTTGGCAGTTTGGCCTGTGCTTGACCCACGGTTCTTCTAGCCTCATCAGGGTTCACTCACATCAGCTGCTGAGTTAGCTAGAGGCTGGCTGGCCTAACGTGGCCTCAGCTGGAAAGACTCATCTCTGTTTCTTGTGTCTTTCATCATTCATCAGGCTAGTACAGACTTGTACACATGGCAGCCAGGCAGGATTCAAAGCTGCACAGCCTCTAGAAACATAAACTTGAATAGGCACATCATGTCTGCTGTATTCCATTGGCCACAGCTAAACTCAAAGTCAAGGGGAAGGGAAAAAGACTCCATCTCCTAATGGGAAGAGCCACGGAGCCACACTGCAGAGGACATATATACAGACAAGAGAGGAGAATTGGAAGCACTTTTGCATCAACCTACTCGAGTTTAGGTTTGACATTGTTAAGAATGTGTCAGGACACCCAATGGCATGTGGCAGGATGTGCTCATGTAAGTAACCTAGGATTTGTTCACATAAAGGGTCAGTGCTTGGTTCAGGAATTTAAAAGTGAAGGAAAGTGTACACAAACCCTAGTTTGTGCATATGATTTTCTCTCCCAGTAGGTAAGCACCTATCAGATTGTTTTTCAATCAAGCCAACTGCTTTGCACTTTGTAGGAGCTGTAACTATCTGGAGCAGCTGAGCCATGGAACTAAGACATGGAGAGAGTCTTCAAAGCAACAGAATTTTGGAGCTAGAAGGATGCTAGGGAGACCCTCTTAGTACAGACAAGGACGATAGACCCAGCGAGGGAAAGTGATTTGGTGAAGACTTCATAGTTGCCACAGACGGAACTTGGACTAGAATCCAGATTGCCAAATTTATAATCCAGCATTCTCCCTAGGACATGGTGGTGATCTCATTTTCCCTGGAATATGTAAACCCCTGTTCAGTCACCAAGAGAACACAATCTATTCTTTGGGACCTTGCAACTCAAAGCATGCACTGCAGCCAGCAGTATTAGCCTCACCTAAGCGCTTGTTAGAAATTCAGAATCTTGAGCCCTATGCCAGACCTGCTTCACTAGAGTCTGCTGTTTAAGGAGATGCCTGAGGGATTTGTGTGCCAACTATGCCCTTAGGGTTTAAAATGTACTGCATTAGGACACTGGTTTTCAAGCTCGATACTCAGTGGAATCGCCTGGGGGAGGTTTAAAACTACCACTACCTGATCTTTACCCCAGAGATTCTTATTTATTAAATATTTGCTCTTGGGTGTAGTCTGGGCTAAAGGATTTTTAAAAGCTCCTCAAGCCATGATGTCTCTGTAGTCTTTTTCTAAGGTGCAGAAGACATTGGCAGCTTTTTATATGGTTTTCTCTCTGTGCACTGGTGTAGTATTTTGCCAGTACAGCCTTCGGAAGATGCTAGTTGGTGAACCTGCTGTAGCATCCTTGGTCAGATGTAGGATCAAGGGATTTGAAAATTGCTGAGGACTATTTAAATATGTTTTCATAAGGGAAGAAACTTACATACCAGAAGTGGTCATGAGAGGAATTTTTAAAAAATCAGTTTTGTTTCCCAAATGGAATGACATTAATGTACAATGAAATTCCACGTGATAAAGGTGTGACAAATTTATAGTTCCACAGTGAAGGCCAAGATACATGTAAATCTTGAAAGAAAGAAGAGACAGAAGGGGATGCAAATAGACTACAAGCGTTACACATGAACAAAATCAATAGTTAAGCTATAAATTTGATTTTTTTTCAAGGCTCTGAGGAGTCCAGTTGAAACAGTTACAAGATTTCTATCAGTAGAAAAGGGGAGTGGGAAAAGCAGAATTTCCTGTAGGAAAGCCAAGCTTTCTAACTCTAATTTGTAAATGGGTGTGTCATGAGGCCTTTCTAGGGGGACACTGGATGAAGTAGCGAACTGTGTCTTCAATAATATTCCTAGGCCAAAAACACCCCTGGATTTCATATATCTTGTAGTGTCTTTTTGTTAAATCTATGGTCTTTATGTGAAAACACAACTGAAAGAATACAGTTTTGGAAACAGGAAGGATAATGTTGCTTGAGTCTCTTCTGATGTGTGTGTATTGCTTTATCTCAGATATAACTAAGCTTTATCTAAGATATAACTTAGACAAGAGGAGTTTCAATTTGTCAAGGCAGCTTAGGGAGGAAAGAAGTGGATTATCTCTCTTGGTTGGTACAAGGGTTCCTGCTGTTCTGTTAATATCATTGAGGGAGGCAATGGGATTATTCGGTAAACTCTTTTCAGAGTCCTGCATTCTGGACTTAAACTTGCCCTCTGGGATGAACACATGGGATAAATACCCTCCATCATTCAGTCATAGAATGCATTCCGGGATGCCCAGAGGTGGCTTTGGTGTTGTGAATCAATCATTTTTCCCTTTCTGTTTTGAATTACTATTTCTTTTTTTTATTAAGTGAAAGAATGACCCTATTAATCTGGAGTTTAAGGGCTAGATATTTTTTCTTTGATACTCTCTCTCTCCATATATATATATACATATATATATATATATATGTATACACACACACACACACACACATCTAAATATACCTAAACATACGTATATCTAAATATATGTGTATATGTGTGTATATATGTATCAGTAAATTCTCTCTGTGATAAATACATGATTTTATATATATACAGAGAGAATTGACTGATTTTAAAATCCCTATCAAGTTGACATGGTTTGAATCATGAAAAGGGGACCTTAGGAGTAAGGAGTAAATCAAAGGCAAACGGTTTTGACCAAAATTAGGGCTGTCGAGGCAGAATTTGATAAGAAGGTTTATTGGAAGTCAAATGTGAGGCTTGACCTGGGAAAACACACCAGCAAAGTTGGGAATGATCTAAGGTCTCTTACAAGTTAGAATGCTGTTTATTTATTTATTGTTATTATACTTTAAGTTCTGGGGTACATGTGCAGAACGTGCAGGTTTGTTACATAGGTATACATGTGCCATGGTGGTTTGCTGCATCCATCCCCCTGTCATCTACATTAGGTATTTCCCCTAATGCTATCCCTCCCCTGAGGGGGCCTGTCAGGGGGTGGGGAACTAGGGGAGGGATAGCAGGGGGTGGGGAGTTAGAATGCTTTTATAATAAAGTTTGGAGGTGAAAGGAGAGGGACTCCCATATCAGAGTTGTCCTTTTTCATTGGAGGGTACAATACAGAGGTTATAGTCATTGTCTATAGATTGTAACATGCAAGCTAACACATCTACATGCAAGACAATCAGTGGAACTTTATGATTCAGATACAAACCAGCAAAACTTTGTGATTCAGAAACAAATCAGCATCCTTTTCAATGTCAGCAGGTTATGCATTACTCAGTGTGTCAACAAATTAAGGAACTCAGATGAAATTCTTTACTCAGGCACAGGATGTTGCCATGAATCACAGCATCTCCCCCAGGCAGGCTAATTTGGAAGCCTGCAAATATGACCTGTAGGTTGTCTTGGTCCACCAGTGGTGTCCGGACTTCAATGTACATATTAATTACCTGGAGATTTTGTTAAAATACAGACTGTGATTCAGTAGGTCTGGATAGAGCTGAGATTCTGTATTCCTAACAAGCTTCCTGGTGTTGGTGATAGTGCTGGCCTGGGGACCAAACTTTGAGTGGCAGGAGAAGTTCTAGCAATATGGTTCCCAAACTTGGCTGCCCATTGGAATCCCCTGAAGAGCTTCAGAAATTACCCAACCCTAGAACCATGATCAGAGATGTAATTGGTCTGGGAAGAGACCTTGGCCTCCACCCTAATGATTCCAATGTGCCTGGCTGGGAGCCACTGCAATTGAAGCTGCCAGATGATGCAGAATCTCTCTCTGCCTTAGTCTTTCCTAGGAGCTATTAAAAATTAGGTACATTCTTAAACCTTCCATTGGGTTTCAAAGGAACAAAATCTTTTAAATGTGAACACATCTCTTACCCCTAGATAAATAGAGAGAGATAGATATCCTTGGGATAAATGTCTCATTTTGCAAAAAGGAAAGACATGATTTGATTCTGTATATAGCTTATCTAAATGAAAGAAATGCTGTGGAGTAGCATTTCTGCTGTGTAAAAGGAAAGCACCTTGAGGAATCACCACATTGTCTTTTACGGTGGTTGAAGGGAGTTGAACAATGAGAACAAATGGACATAGGGACGGGAACATCATACACCGGGGCCTATCAGGGTGTGAGGGACAAAAGGAGGGAGAGCATTAGGACAAATACCTAATGCATGCAGGGCTGAGCTTAAAACCCAGATGTAACAAATCTGTACCTTCTGCACATATATCCCAGAACTTAAAATTAAAAAAAAAAAAAAAAGAAAAAGAAAAGAAAAAGAAAGGGAAAGCACCATGCTCTTAGAGGTTTCTCTGGGTGAGCCAAGTTAGTAAATAGAGAGGCATCAGGCTCCACTGGTTGGATTGGTGAGGAGACAGGATGAAGGGTACCTACCCTACCAACTCTTTTTTTTTTTTTTTTGATACAGGGTCTTACTCCGTCGCTCAGGCTGGAGTACAGTGGTATGATTATAGCTCACTGCAAACTCCAACTCCTGGGCTCAAGGGATCCTCCCACCTCAGCCTCTTGAGTAGCTGGGACCACAGGCACTTGCCACCATGCCCAGATAATTTTTTTGTTTTTTAGAAATGGGATCTAGCTATGTTACCTAGGCTGGTCTGGAAGTCCTGGCCCCAAGCAATCCTCCCACCTCAGCCACCCAAAGTGCTTGGATAACATGTGAGCCACTGTGCCCAGCCTCTGCCAACTCTTAACAGTATTAATAGCATCACTTCTTAGGCATTTGCTAAGAGTTACTGGAATATTTCAGCTACAGGCTTGTATCTCTAATTGGGCTCAAGAGATAGGATTTTCCTCCCCTCTGACCCAGCCACCCACCCACAGCCGTATCCCGCAACACCTGTTCTTTCTCCCTTAGACCTTCAGTCTTTGACCTTGCTGCATTCTCCTTATTTATCAGCACCCTCCTTTAATACTCTCCTTTCAACTTAACCTGCATGGTTCATCCACATTCTAGTGCCCATTGCTATCTACCTACTTGCATGGCAACTGCCTGGCAAACACCCATTCTGAATGTATCCAGTGTCCCACCTTTGCAGAAGCTGCCCGTAGAGTGCTGAATATTTGCTGGAAAAGTCAAGCAACCTTTGGTTTAGTGCAATTTCAATGTATTTTGACAAAGGAATAATTTATATGTAATAAGAGATACAAATCATAAATGTGCAGTATGCCAATTTTTACATATGTGTGTATTCATGTGACCACAACCAAGATCAAGATATAGAACATTTTCATCACCCAGAAAGTTCCCTTAGGCCCCATCCCAATGAGTACCTGTCCCCTAGGGGTAACTGGTATTGTGACTTTGATCACCAAAGAGAAATTTATAATGATTATCAAGGAATGTTTGGTAAAGCTGACTAAGGTAATGTGCTTGTTTGTTACATGGATATTACATGCATAGTGGTGGGGGTTCTGCTTCTAGTGTACCCATCACCCAAATATTGAACATTGTACCCAAAAGGTAATTTTTCAACCCTCATTCTTTATCCTCCATCCCCCATCCCCCATCCCCGCTTTTAGAGACCTCAGAGTCTATTCTCTCTATCTTTATGTCCATGATGACCTTAATATTTAATGGACTTAGAGAAGTTTCAAATTTCTGAGACATATAGAAGATTTGGATCCCAACTTTTCTCCTCTATTTTTTGCATGGTGCATACTTTTTTCTTGGCATCTAAGAACAGTCAATTTCTGAAATATGAAGTACAGTACATAGTTACAATACCAACTTTATATTTTAATATGTTATTTGACTGTCTACTGATTTTATTTCTAGATTAACAAGTTTCTTAACATTTATTATGCCTCCAAGAGATAATTTCCACATTTGTAAAGATTGCTTGAAATGTCAGGTAAAACAACAACAATGGAAATTTAAATTTAGGACATGCAAAGGTAAATTTTTATTGGCCAAATGTAGAATAAATATGCCTTGTGCTATATGAGAAAGCAAATAATTTTGGCCTTTAGCATTGCATATTAGCAATATTTAAAGCATAATTTGATCAGTTGGTTTGGGAAGGTAGTTGCAATTGATATGGAGACTACATGTTTTATTAGTTATTAAATTTTAAAATGTCAGAATCTTGAATAAATGCAATGTAACAAGATATTTTCTTTGTTATAGAGAAAGAATTTTCAAGTTACTTTAAAGACTAATATTTCAAAGACCAGTCAACTTATTTTTCCCCAATTCCCATAAATTCTGAGTTTTAGATATCCTTTCTTTAAAAAGCTTTGTTTCTGGAAATATTTTTTATTCGGCCTTCCGTAGTATATACTTACATTCCTTTCATTGTATCACAAAGAGTTTGGAGCTTGTTCTTCTGAGCTTTGACTGTCCTTTCTCCTGCTGAGAGTTTAAGTTGAGGGTGCTGAAAGGGTGTTGTGATTTTCACATTCTATAGAGAGGCAGCATTTGTAATAGGTAGGTGTGGGCCTTGCTTTCAAACTTTCCACCTGCCAGCTGAGTGACACTGGGAAAGTTCCTTGGCCTCTCTGAACTTCACTTTCCTCCTTCATATAAAAGGGTAATAATGCCATACCTTGGAACCATATTATGATGATTATATATGGGAAAAATACTTCTAATCATCTTGGCACACAGCAAGTGTTTAATCCATGTTCAAACTAGAAACTCTATTAAACAAATTTACAGACTGGTGGCAGTCATTTTATTGATAAGTTCACAAACTCTTTAAAGTTCACATCATACGATGTGAGGAAATGATGGGTATAGGGAGGAAATGATGGATTCTTGTTTATGCCCACAACACCTACTGTTGCCTAAGGTGACCTTGCCACCTAGAAATAACTTGGCCAGTCTGCTTCTCGGATTGCTTTTCCAGAAAAACTCATTTGCAAACAGGGTTGGGTTATTTATTTGTGTTGTTTATTCTAGTCAATTGACTTGGCCAACAAACTGCACTTCTTCAGGAGTGGGGAGAACTGTGTTTCATGTCCTGTGGTTCCATATGACTCCCTCCCTCTAATAAAGCACATTCAACTTTTGAGGAGGCTTACTTCTTTTGTTGGCACAGCCCATGAATCAAATTCTAGAAGAGTTTTTCCTCCAAAAATGAGACCTGTATATCTAGATCAGGGTTCAGCAAACTTTTTCTGTAAAGGGCCTGATAGTAAGTATTTTTGTAGGTCATGTGGTCTCTCTTGCAGCTCAACCGTTCCATTGTGGTGCAAAAATCCAGCCATACATTCACTATATGTAAATATTTACAAAAACAGCCAGACAGCCAGATTTGGCCCATGAACCGTAGTTTGCTGACTTCTGTTCTAGATCAATTCTGCTCAACACAAATAAAATGCAAACCACATATTTAATTTTACATTTCCTAGTAGCACATTAAAAACAATTCTTGGTCTGGTGGCTCATATCTGTAATCCCAGCACTTCAGGAGGCTGTAGCATGAGATCACTTGAGGCCAGGAGTTTAATACCACCCTGGACAACATAATGAGACCTTCTCTCTACAAAATGTTTTTTTTAATTAACCAGGCATTTTGGCACATGCCTGTATTCCTAGCTACCCAGAATAACTTGAGCCCAGGAGTTTGAAGTTATAGTGAGCTATGATTGCACCACTATACTCCAGCCTGGATGACAGAGCAAGACCCTGTCTTCAAAAAAAAAATTGTAATATATTAAAATATTTTGATTTTTAAAGACAAAATGTTTTAAAGTCTTAGAATGGAAAGAGACAGATGCCTTACCTTTATGAGTAACCTAAATTTGCTGAGACCAGCCTGGCCAACATGGTGAAACCCCATCTCTACTAAAAATACAAAACTAGCTGGGCATGGTGGTGCATATCTGTAATCCCAGCTACTTGGGGAACTGAGGCAGGAGAATCACTTGAACCCGGGAGGCAGAGGTTGCAGTGAGCAGAGATTGTACCATTGCACTCCAGCCTGGTCAACAAGAGTGAAACTCCATCTAAAAAAACCAAAAAACAAAAAGCAAAAAACAGAAATAGACTTGTTTGTATTCCATGTGATTAAGATTATTATATAATTTGTTAAGGGATTTTCTGATTAGAAACTCTTACCACTACCTTGATTCTGAAATATGTTGCCTGAATTCTCTTATTTTCCAGGGATATGGGATTCTCAAATATTTACCCAATTAGCCCCACCCACTGTTGTTACCAAATAAAAGGTATATGTAGAGAACTGAAAGAAAATAGGTAAAATATCTATTAATAATATCAAATGAAAATATGTATTGAAAATATATAATGATATTACAAAATCCAAACAAGAGTTACCATTTCTTCCTGTAAGGATCTAAGTAGATCAAATCTGTTTGTTGTGACTATGTTCCCTGATGTTTCCACCGACTTGCCTTAATAAAAACAAGGAAACTGGTTCTTTACAAACAGAGTAAGAACATGGATAGACAGTTTAAAGTACACAAGTTCTGAGAGGATCTTGGTTCATACTTCAGTTGTGGAAATATTCAGCTTATTAACCTCCTGAGCTATATTTACCCAAAAGACAAAATGAAACACATGTTTGAGGCACACAGAAGATATTGTCTTTGAAAAAGAGATGCGGGGTCCTATCAGGGCAAAGCTGTTAATTATATACTTCATTATTGTCAAGGTTAATACAGTCTATGAGAGCAGAGGCACTTTTTCATCTCTTCTCGGGGAGACAGCTGTTCTCACAGACAGATCCATTATAGCTTATCACCAGCCAACAGCCCCGGGAAGGAGCACTATGAAATATGGCCACTGTCACTGGGAGCCTGAACAGATGCTGAGCTGGTCCAGGATACAATGGAAAGACAATGAGCACCATGGCTTCAAACTCAAATAGATTGGGTTGCATTGATTTCTAATGCCTGGAGGTTCCATGGCATAAAATTCACCAGTCCTCTTGCAGTTATTGTATTATTGATCTCTATAAAAGTACACAATTTTGCTTTAATGAACACCAGAAGCAGACAATTATAACTAGCTGTTCTTCTATTTGGAAGTCTGGTTAAACTGTGTTGGAAAATTCTCCATGTTTGGATTTTCATTGTTACTGCTTTGCCGCTTATGAGTCCATAAAGTGAAACCTGTATCAGCAAAACAAATGTTGCCTTGGTTCTGATTTAACTGGTCTTCTTTTCTTTTCCTTTCTTGGGTTGGGCAAAATTTATTTTTAACAAACATTTACATTTTGCAAGCCCCTGCTTATTAACACTAAGTTAATGGTTTTCATTGAAACAGAAGAGAGTGTGCTTTATTTAAAGAGTGATACATTTACACCATCAACAAGCATTTTCAAATGCTAAAGATGAAGACTAAATCCAAGAAAAGACTATCTTAGGACATGCATTAGTTTCTTTGCCCTTTTGTTTGGTTGGTTGGCTTCTTGGTTCTGCTTTCATTTTTTTACTATTGGTTGATTAATATTTCTTCTTTTCAATTGCTTGTAACCACACTAGTGTTCAGATTTTGTTCATCAATAATTCTAAGGCTTATAGCTTCATAGTAAGAGCATGATGCTAAAGAAGCAGGTGTACCAAAATGGTGAAATGCATGAAAGTCATCATTTTAGTTAAGCTAGAGAAATGTTTCACCTTCGTAGGGAAGGGGAAAATGAATGTGTAGTTCCCGACAGCCAACTATAACATCAAATAATTTTAATATGATATATGTATATATAATGTAAATATACTTTGCACTATGTATGTATACATAGAACACAATACATATAGTACATTTAACACCATATTATACATAGCTAATAAAATGCATATTTAATACTATTATATATGTGTATATGTAAATATAACGCTGACTCTTATACAGAAAAGCGTATCTCACTCTATTTTATTGTAAAGATAACCCTGATTGTGGAAGATCTAGAAAATGCACTAACCCCTTTGTATACACAGTGTAACTCTCAGACCAGCATCATCCTCATCACCTGAGAGCTTTTTGGAACTCTAGCATCCCAGGCCCCACCCAGACCTATTGAATCAGAGTCTCCCTTTAACAAGATGCTTGGGTGATTTGTGTGCACATTAAAGTGCTTCTGGACTAAAATATAAATCACCCTTAGTCTTCCCACCCTGAGATGACAGCCGCTATCAAAATTTTACTATATTTCCATCAACTTTTCTCTTCTATACCTATCTTTCTATTTAAATATTGAAAGTCCAATATGGTTAGTTTTCTGACTCATACATTTCATTTTTAAGAAAAATATAGAATGCTGATTATTAATTTGAAAGTATCCCACTTTTTAGATTTTGGGAGGAATATTTATGTAAAAATTGTAATTAATTTGAGATACATCTGTTTAAATTCAATAAATTTGTATTTTGTATCTAAAATTACTAATAGTACTTTAAAGTCTCCTACATCAATTATCCCTTTTTTCCCACCATATAAAGCTAGATTTATTTCTTCTAGCTGTTGTTTGTAGCATCCTTCCTTCTTAATTTATTATCAACCAAATTTAAAAGTAAAATTTACCCCCAAAAATAGCTAAGTAACTAGCATTTATTAGTACTTTGTATATGTCAGGAATCATGCCAACTTTTTTACACATATTACTGTATTAAATCATCACATTAAATCATCATATCCTTACCTGTTAGGTAAGGATTAATCTCAATGTTTTATGGATTAAGAGACAGTGACTTACAAAGATTGGATAATCCCCAGTATTAGATATCTCATAATTTCTATAAGCCTAAGATCCAAAATAAAAACAAAAAATACTACTACATTTTTAAACAATGTTTCTTATTCAATTGGTAGTCTTTATCTTTTCTTCTAAATAGCATTTAGCTCATAGTAATATTAACATTTCTCCTTCTGTATTAACAAACATAGAGGATTCCCATCTTAATGAACACACTTGGGAGACAAAAATCCCTATGAAATTGCTGTTTATTCCTTTTATTAATTTTCTAAATGTAAGATGTTTATAGCACAATTAATGACAGAAAAAACTCTATTTAATAGACCTTCATTATGTTATTCTTAGTCATTTAAAAATATATATAGATAGTATAGACATAGATATGATAGTTCTTTTTTTATCCATTTTAGGATAGATAGATACCTCTTTTTGACATGTAAATTTCATTATTTCAGTATTTCCCAAAAATGAAGTGTTAGTTTAAAGTCTATCCAATCAACTCATTAATGAAATTAGAAGGGTTGTAGTATAAAAGTAGGGAGATTTAAAGGACCCACAACTTCTAAAGTTGGTATTTAATAATGTTCTTATCTCAAAGGAATCACACAGGAAAGGATTGTTTTCCTTCTAAATTATCTGTGTCCTTGTAGTGAATTTCCAAGACTAACAGTCTACTCCCCATCACAACTATTTGTTAATTTGCCTAAGATGAACTAATAGGTTTCCTGGACATAAATTTCAAACAAATGATTGGGATACCAATTTGATATGAACGTAGAGCCTTTTCTTCTGTATTCACAATTGCCATCCTGACCCCAAAGATGGTAGCATCTTAAGGCATACAGATAATCTCAGAGCCTCAGTTGTCCAGTAAATGATGAGCTAGTGATTATCTCTTTCTTCCCTCCATCTAGTTACATCTATTGCTTCTTCCTAGATGTGGTTCATAGTTCTCTTCTTCCAGAAACTTTCCCTAGACTTTTAGCTTATTCTTCTCTGATCATTTTTGAAATAATCTTCATGCTTTACGTAGCATTCAATGATGAATGTGCCTAAACCTTCTTAATGCATATCATATTTACACATTTCTGTCCACTGAAGGCAGTGTGTTTGATGAGAGTTTTAGGATGTTTTAAAACTGTTCTGTAGCCCCTCCTTCCATCTGCATCTACAATTCTAGGGGAAAGGGGATCACGAAATACCGTCAAGTGATAGTATCCCTGTTACAAATAAGAGAACAGGTGATGAGATAAAGAATGAAATTAAATCATATAGCAAGCGTGTACTGAAATTGAAATTGGAATCTAGAATTATCCATATTCTGTACATTCAGCAACTAATTGCTGAGAGTGGAGCACACAGTAGAAATATGCAACGCAATGACCAATGACCAGTTTGCTGGGTTGTGATATCACACACCAGCATTGCATTGCTGACTGGTACTATTTTGTTTAGCTCGAAAGCGTCTAAAGTGCACCATAGAAAGAGAACGTAGCCTGGAAGAAAGGAAACTTGGGTTCAAATCCCAGGTTTGTTAAATATCATTGTCAAAGTCAACTCTGGATTTCAGTTTATACTCAGTAAAAAGAAGAGATGACCTAGACTCTTTCCAAAGTTAAGATGCTGGAAATGATTGCATGGCACCAAACTGAATATTCTGTATATTCAGAGGTGGGAAGGGGTGGGGGGCAGGCAAGAAAGATTAATTGGAATATTGTTTAAGATGGATAGAATTTAAAGAAATAATATTTTTCTAGGATATAGAGCCAGAGGTAGTATTGAATATGAAAAAAATCTAATATAGTTAAATATTATTTATCAAGTTCAGAAAAAGTCTGGATAAGATAAGATTTTTGCTAAAGGATTATCCAAGTAGGTCCAGTGCTTCAGAAGGCACTTTAAGACCTTGGTGTACCTCACAGTCATTACTCATGTGGCACATCTGTCAACACAAATGCCTGAGATTAAACATCCCAGGAAGCTACTTTTGGAGGAACCATGAATTCCTGATAGCATTTTGTTTGAGTAACCTGCTTATTGTTCATAAAGAGAGAGAGTAGAAAATGCACAAGAGTGTAATTTCTGTCCAGAAGGAAAGACCTTTAGTTGATACACTGTGATATAAATAAATTGTTTATCTTTTCTTTAAAACACAGTAAAATACATTATTGAATAGGAAAGGAGGCCAGCAGTTTAAATCCATAGAAGGTAGCAGAATAAATGCCTAAGAGGACTTGATGACCACCCTGAGAAAATAGAGAAGTGGTAAGCAAGGCCAGGCGGCTCATGCCTGTAATCCCAGCACTTTGGGAGGATGAGGTGGGTGGATCAGGAGGTCAGAGTTTGAGACCAGCCTGACCAACATGGTGAAACCCTGTCTCTATTAAAACTACAAAAATTAGCTGGGCATGGTGGCACATGCCTGTAGTCATAGCTACTAAGGAGGCTGAGGCAGGAGAATCACTTGAATCCAGGAGACGGGGGTTGCATTGAGCCAAGATTGTGCCACTGTACTCCAGCCTGGGTGACAGAGAGAGAATCTGTCTCAAAAAAAAAAAAAAAAAAAAAAAAAAAAAAAAAAAAAATTTGTAAAAAGGGGAAAATAAAAATGAAGTGAAAAGGTAAAAGGGTGAAAATGCAATTTTATTTTTATGGGTGTTTTTTGCACCTTTTTTGGCTTTTTATTCCTACGGGGTGGTCTTTTGTGATATATTTTCAAAAAAAAAAAAAAAAAAAAAAAAAAAAAAAAAAAAAAAGTGGTAAACAGGGAAAATACAACTGAAATGAAATAGGAAACTGCTGAAATAGACATGATATTTTTAAGGCTGAGTTATAGCTGTTTCATCCTTTCCTCTGCCAAGGCTGCTCATCATTCTCTGTTCACAGGTATTATTTCTCCCAAGTTAATCTGTGAGGTGAGCGTGGGTGTTGTTCTTCTGAGGAAAGGTCCCAGGTCATATACATGATTCTTTCTTTCTCTAAGGGAGGCTCCAACAGAGTATTCCCTATTTTATCAATCAATCCATCAATGTATGCACTGCCCTCAACAATGACTACATTCCATATAAGTAATTCCACACTATGGAATAAAAAAAGAATAGGCAAAAAGACTAGGCTATTAATTTATGAACATTAAATATATTATGCTAAGTTAAAGAAGTCAAACTGAAAGTCTCTAGACTGTATGATTCCATCCATATGATATTCTGGAATAGACAAAACTATAAGGACAGAAAATGGATCAGTGATATCAAGGGTTTGAGAAGAGGGTAATGTTTGACTAGAGGAAACTCAGGAGATTTTTTTTGCAGCTGGTGGCACTAATTTGTATGGCACTCTAACAGTGAATACACGATTCTTTACACTTGTCAATGTCCATAGAGCTTTGCAGCACAAGGAGTAACTAATATATGCAGTTTCAAAAAACAACAACAAAAAATTAAACCAGAAGATCAGAGGATCCTGGGATAGAATGCAGAATGTGACCACAGAATCCAACAATCACACATACATGACATAACCTCGTTGAATGGAGTACAAGAAAGAAGACACTAGCTTGAGGAACTTTAGAAACAGTGCTTTGAATGGAAACTATAAGTGTAAAGTAATAAAGGACTAGACATAAACACTGTGCTTGGGTTGACAAGGTTGTTTCTCATGGTAGAGTGGGGTTAATCTGAAACTGCTGAACAGTTATACTGGCACTGAATAAGCAAATGAATGGCAGATAGTAGGGCCCTTTTTTTTACTGTTGCAGAGCAAACTTACAGGTAAGTAAGGAAATGGCTAGAATGTAGTATGTGGTACTTGATTAGATTCAGAGACGTTAATATGAATTTATGTTTACGTTAACATAGATACAGATGGACGGATATAATTATAGGTGTGTGGGTGTATTCATGAGTTAGGCTACAAACATTATTATGGACCTCTGTTTGCTGTTGCCTGGCAATGACACTCAGTAGCAATGAGTATACCCAGAACCAGATCTTCATTTGTCATACTATTAGGGCTCCTTGGAGAAATGCCTGATTTGGGGGGAGGGGTGACGAAAATGCAAGATAAACCTGGAGCTTCTTGTAGTGACAGAAAAATAAAGAAGTGCTCAAAAAATAAAAGGAAGAGGTATTGTCAAAGGGGCATAGCAGCCAGCCTGAGAGAACTCTCAGTGACAAAAGCTGGAACCATTTGAGCAGCAAAGCAAGTAACATAGCGTTGGATTATAATCCAAAGTATAAAATAAATAACCATGAGTCTATTCATCCTTATATATAAATAAATGATTGAATAAATAGGTAAATGGGAGCAAATAAGCAAGTCTTCTGTGCAGAAGAATTCCAACAACTTTATATAGATACCCCCCCAATGCACACACACACACACACACACAGACACACACACACACACACACACACTCTAGAAGCTAGGGCTTAAATCCCTGCCCCTTGAGTAGAGGCTACACTCATTGACTTGCTCCCAAAGAATACAATATATGGAAAGCAAGGGGAGGGGAATGTGACTCTGTGTATAAGAAATCTGGCAAGTACTACCTCACCCAGATAATCAGGGCTGACATCATCATTACTAAGTTATATTGATGATATGTACCCTGAACATCATGCGATGAAATTGTGACTTTACTCTCTAGTCTTCCTCCTCAAACCAAATAACCTCTGTTTAACTAGGGGAAAAACATCAGAAAAACCCAGTTGAGGAACGTTCTCCAAAATACCTCACTAGTACTCCTCAAAACTGTCAAGGTCATCAAAAAAAATAAGGAAAGCCTGAGAAACTGTCACAGACCAGAGGAAACTTGGAAGACATAACAAATAAATGTAATGAGTTATCCTGGATGGAACTCTGGAACCCTAGGAGAAAATTAATAAAATCTGCAGGAACATGGAGTTTCCTTAAAAGCAATGCAAGATGTTAACAGAAAAGGAAACTGGATGAGAAGTCTATGAGAACTCTGTATTCTCTTTGCAACTTCTCTGTTAATCTAAAACTATTCTAAAATAAATTATTTGAAGGAAAGGGTATAGAACAAAAGTATTAGTCCAGGACTGTTTAAGAGAAAAGAAATAAAGCCTGTATTTCACCATGGATAGATCTATAAAACATCAGCTCCAGGACAATTTTGACTTCCTCCTCCAGTTTGAAATCTTCTATTGTACCATCCAAGATGGTTTTGAACTCCCTGCTGCTTGCTCAAAGGTATCTTTCTCTTAAAATCCTGAAAGTCTGAAGTCATAACACTTTGTTCTTTATTCTTTTATCCACTCCCATCATATTTTCCTGCAAATCTTGTTATTGTCAAAGCATGGCTGATGGGCTTTATAAGTGGTTTGTGATGTCTTTCAGTTCTTGGTATTCTTGTGTTATTTAGGTTTAAAGGGAACAATTTGTCTCACTAAGATCCAGGTGCAACCATCATTACTAAGCCCTCCAAAATTTGGTGATGATGATACACACAAATGTGGCCATAGCAAGCAAGCGGTATAGTCATACACTTAATAAGAATATCGCATTTGATCATAAATCACACAAATAATCTTCAAGCTGTTTCCTAATTACAGTTTCAGGAAGTACCTTCCTCATCTATAAAACTTCATAACCTCAGTTATTGTATGTCTTCCGTATAAAGGTAAAAAATGTACACCCATTTCTAGTTATGTTAATAGTTGGGTGACAATGCCTTCTGGTTTTGAAAATCATCTGAATAATGAATGTAAAACAGTAATAAATACTATTTTTTATTACCAAACAGTTACAGATGTTAAATTATACTTATCAGCTCATTGTTAGGTGATTAGAGCCTATTATTTAGGTAGAAGAACTAGGGTAAAGGGATTTGCCTATAAACTGGTAAATAAAACAGTGATAGCCTATGTAGTCTCCTACTTGGCTTCTTGATGGTTAATTGATGTCTCTATTAAGATAGGTAAGAAAAAATTGCAATTTGATTTACTTCACCACTGAAGTCAATCAATTTTTTTCTTTATAATTTTTTATTAAGTGTTCCTGGGATCTTTTTCTTCCACAGTTTAATTTGGATGGAGTCGGGGTAGGATGCCTCCATCAATTTAAAGTCATGAAATATTTTCTTTAAATGATATTCCCTTTATTATTCCCAGACAATCGTTAGAGGAAACAAACCCTGCAAGGAAACCTCCATCAATGGCCTGCTAGAGGATTTCGACAACATCTCGGTGACTCGCTCCAACTCCCTAAGGAAAGAAAGCCCACCCACCCCAGATCAGGGAGCCTCCAGCCACGGTCCAGGCCATGTAGAAGAAAATGGCTTCATCACCTTCTCCCAGTATTCCAGTGAATCCGATACTACTGCTGACTACACAACTGAAAAGTACAGAGAGAAGAGTCTCTATGGAGATGATCTGGATCCGTATTACAGAGGCAGCCATGCAGCCAAGCAAAATGGGCATGTAATGAAAATGAAGCATGGGGAGGCCTACTATTCTGAGATGAAGCCTTTTAAATCCGATTTTGCCAGATTTTCTGCAGATTATCACTCACATTTGGACTCACTGAGCAAACCAAGTGAGTATAGTGACCTCAAGTGGGAGTATCAGAGAGCCTCGAGTAGCTCCCATCTGGATTATTCGTTCCAATTCACACCTTCTAGAACTGCAGGGGCCAGCGGGTGCTCCAAGGAGAGCCTGGCCTACAGTGAAAGTGAATGGGGACCCAGCCTGGATGACTATGACAGGAGGCCAAAGTCATCGTACCTGAATCAGACGAGCCCTCAGCCCACCATGCGGCAGAGGTCCAGGTCAGGCTCAGGGCTCCAGGAACCGATGATGCCATTTGGAGCAAGTGCATTTAAAACCCATCCCCAAGGACACTCCTACAACTCCTACACCTACCCTCGATTGTCCGAGCCCACAATGTGCATTCCAAAGGTAACGTTCGCTGACTCCTTTCCCTCAAATATGCAAAAACCTCCACAAGGGTGGTGCTGGCACGACCTTCTTAAACAATCAGATTGCAAAATACTTGTTTGCCTTTTAAGGGAAAATTAATATCAAAACCCTACCTTATGTCCACCTGCGAGGTACCAGGGCAGAAGGTTTAGGACAAGGCACATGTATTCATTAAAATCAAAATCTCTTGGGCTCTCCTACATGGTTTCTCATTAAAAGGCAAAGAAACTTTTTTATTTGAAAGATATTCTGATATATGAATGATAAATATTATGTGATTGTATTTCACTAAGTTCCCTATTAAGGAGTGGATCAGTCATATACAATCCTAGAGCATTAGATCGAGTCATACAGTGGCTCCTACATTCTGGCAAAGTTTGCATTGACCTGCTAAAAAGGAAAAAAAATCAGGATCACATGGTAATTTTTAAATAAAGCTTATTTTATTCAACTCAGGGGATGAGCCTTCATGTACTTTCTACTATTTTTGATTTGAAATATTGTTTTTTTATGAAATTTGGGGAAGGCAGATGGTTGCTAGACCACTGGACCATTTTGGTCTCCTTTTTACTTTGTTTTGTTGTAATTCCTCTTTCAAATTTTGTTTAAATGTTAGCAGCTCCAAGTGTACTTTGAAATTTGACTGGTCCATGATATCCTAAAGTTTGGGAATCACTGGCGGAGAAGTGAGTGAATCTAAAAGCACAGACAAAGGTCTCTGGGTCCGAAGGTCTAAAGCCTTGGAAAATACTTTTGAGAATGTGCAAGTGATTTATTTTTCCCTGTCATTTAGAAATGTTTTTGCTACCTTACCTATCCAGCAAAAGTGAAAATGGAGCATTGGGTGTGAAATGTGGATTACATAGAGGGCTTGAAGCAGGTGAGAGAAACATGACTTCTCACAGGGTAGTCACGTACATTATTTATACCAAACACTCAACAGTTTGGTAGGCAGCACAGAAAACTCTGGAAGGCAAGCCTGCCTGCATTCACCTGCTTTATTAATTATAGATAGTTGATATTTTTCCTTTGCTTCTTATTTCTCATAAACCTCATCCAAGATGTTGAAGAGAAGCCATTTAAGTGTATTGTTGAAGTTACTTCAGTCATTGTTTAGAAGAAACAAAAGAGCTGTCACCTTAGTTCTCAAGATATAAAATTAAAAACAAATCTTGATAAATAAAGGCCTGAGATATGTTCCTCCAGTTAAAATTCACATAGTGACAGTGTTTTTTATCTTGTGGTGTTAATGTATTTGAACATCCACACTCAGGGTATCATGACTGCTTTCTCTTCCTGTGTTCTTGCCAGGGTGATTGCTGGAAAGAGGTCTAATTAGCCACAGGCAAAATCTACTTGGAGTCATACTCATGTCTCATGATACATGAGATAGCTCATTCCACTTCTTGTGCATATCACTTGTGCATTTCTGTGAGTGATATGAAATAAATAAGTTAACATGTTCTATAGCTGAATTGAGTTACATCCTCAGGCTTTGAATATTGGTGGCTATTTTTTTTCTCCAAGATTTTGTGTGTGTGGCTTATTTGCAGAGTTGTATTAGTGAGCTGTTTGGAGTCATGGTCACAGAGAAAACATCACCCAGATGATGCTGCTTTCAGCCCTGGAGACTTATTTGGCCTATGAACATGTGTATCCCACCCAATATTCATTTCCAACGTCCAGGAAATCTCTTGATTAAAAAAAAAAAAAGGATGAACTGGTATCCCTGGGTCCACATTTTCATGTAGCATGGGCTTTTGGGATTTCACCAGCAATCCCTGCACACTCGTTTCCCAGAAGGGGAAACTGAGGGTCAGAGAGCCATATGATACACTTACAGTTTCATAGTTAGTTGGTTGCAAAACAAGGACAAGAACTCAAGTCTGGTATTTCTGCCTGCTCAATATTTTCCTATTATTTGGGCAGATGTTATTTCGGGGATTCGACTACTTTTGTCAAGAAAGCCCATGAGAAGTCCCAGTGGCCACCAGAACTTTAGTCTAAGTGGTAGAAGAAGGAGGGAGGGAAGAGTAATTTGCTTTTAATTCCCTGCAGGCTCCCCCTATCCTGCAGACTTCCAAATATAAGACAAAGCAGATCTGCCCTGAAATCTGGCTCTGCTAGCCCAGAAACAATGCACAAACTACTGTGCCCCACCAAAAAATAAATAAATAAAAAGTAACATTACAGTATATTCACTCACAGGAACTTCTGAAAAGGGTGTTCAGCCCTTATAATCATGAGTGCAAAGAAGCAAGCTGCTGCTCCTTGTTTCACAGGAAACTCGTGAGAGATTCATGAGCAGGTTTTGTGTTTTGTGGGAGGATAGGAGGTGGGACACAGGTTAATAATTAAAACGTTTACTTGATTAAAAATGTAATGCTTCTCTAAAAAGACCAAGGTGCCTGTGTCTTTAGAACTGTACTCTTAGCGTGTACGAATCACATTTGGATTTCCAGCTGAGGGAAGAAATAGCAGTCACGACTCAGATGAGTCGGCCTTGCTTTACAGAGAATCCTAGAGGAGGCAGAGTGATGCTCTCATCTCCAATAATAAAAGGAAGCACAAAACTTGTGTAGGTCTTCAGATGGAGCAGAAATGAAAAGGGTCGTGTGTATGTGTGTATATGCGCACAGTGTGTGTTTGACAGTTTTACATTTTGTCCTAGAGAAAAAAAGATTAATGTTAGCCCACAGAAGAAAAACTCCTTCAGTGTTATCTACCTACTTAATTTCCCTGTTGGCATGACAGGAATCAAGAATGTTATGAGTCTGTTGATGTTGACCTCCACTCCCTACATTTAAGTGTTTTTTGCTGGAGCTGAGCAGATGAAACCCAGGGGTTTGGAGGGTGGAAAACAAAGCCAAACAAAAACCAAATAGTCCCATTCCCACCACAAAATTATAAAAACTGCCAGATATGGAGACAGAATGCTTTCCACCCTCGCCTGCAGACAAATGTGCCTTTCAGGGAAGGAAGCTAGCTGGAGAAATTGTCACCATGTGTTTGACTTTGCTCATTCCTGTGCTCTCCAGGAATCAGGCAGCTACCTGCTTGTGTCTTTGTATTGGCCTAGCACATCCGTTTCTTGGTGCAGCCACTAAGAAGCCCCCAGCATAACAATCTCACAAGTTCATTAAGCATTTTCTGCTACCAGATACATGCCATGTTTTGTTGAGCCTCACAGATCTGTAAGGCAAGGATTCTTGACCCCTTTGTACAGATGAGGAAACTGGGGTTTTGAGAGGCTCAGTGTGCTCACAGCAGAGCTAGGATCCAAGTCTTTGGGCTTAAACCTTTCACCAGGCATTGCATGCATTTCTGGTAGCACAGGGGCAGCTTTCAAGGGTGCAAAGCCTGTGACCTGCCTGATTATAAGCTCCTTTTAATACCAAAAGCAATGAAGTTGCATTAGCAGTTAATTAGCAATTAATTTCACAATTCAGTTGCATCATCCCCTTTCACTCTGTAGCAGGGTCCACCACCTTGATATTATGAATATTTTGGACCTAGTAATTCTTCGTTGTGGGAGGCTGTCCTGTGCATCATGGGATGTTTAGCAGGATCCATTGCCTCTCCCTCACTAGCTGCCCATAGCATCTCTCCCTCACTCATGACAACCAAAATATACCCAGACACTGCCAAAAGTCCTACAGGAAGAGGAGGGCAAACTTGGCCCAGTTAAGATCAACTGTACAATAACTATCATTTATCAAGCACGTTTTGGCAGTTATTAAGGGTATAGGTTTTGGAGATAAACTGCCTGGGTTTGAGTCTTGACATTATCACTTAGTAACTGGGTGAACAAGTTGCTTAACTGTGCCTCCACTTCTTTATCTACAAAATAAGGATAAAGACAGCCCATGTCTCATTATAATGTATGAGGGTTAAGTAAGTTAATATCACAGCAACTTAATTATTAATATGAGTAGTCTACACATCAGTCCACATGTGTAGCATGTAGATGAATGGTGGCAGTGATGTGAGGGTTACTATGTTCCAAGCACCGTGCTAAGCATTTTGCAAACATGACCCAACTTAGTCTTGACAATTCCAGAAGAATTCAGGATCACCTCTGCTCTACAGCTGAGGAAGCTGAGACTCCAAATCTTTATGGACTTCCTCAAGTTTATAAAGGCAAATAAGTGAGTCAGGATTCAAAACTATGTCCCGCTGACTCCAAAGTCTGTGTGTTCCAGAATATTCTCATTTCCAGAGAAGACAATCCAGGGGGAGAAAGGTGGACATGAAGTCTCTAGGCCCAGACACAAATTGTACAGGCAGCCTCACCTTGCTGGTGAAGAATGGCTGATGACTGACGGGCAGATTTACAGTGCCCATTGGAATGCTGCTTATTCTTCTTGTTCTTGGTAGGATGGAATCCTTGAGAAGTTCCTTAATGTCACCCAGAGTGGAAACCGTGGGTAAAAGTTGGAACTATGGGCTGTAAAGGAAGCGTTAGGTGCAGAAATCCCTAAGGCACTCACATGCATTTATTCAACCTTAAGTGATAGCCTTTCTGATTTTTTAAAAGATAATCCAGATTTTCTTACCCATTACAGAAAAGTGTAAGTTCTATAATCAGATTCCCTGGATTCAACCCCTTACTAGCTGTATGATCTTCTTCTCTGCTCCAGTTTCACCATCTGTAAAGTGTTTCAGTACCTACTTTGAACTTGTCCTGAGGATTAACTAAGATTAATAAGCCTAAAGGAGCTAGCACGTGGCAAGCACTCAGTGTTAGCCATTATTCCCAGGAATATTCTGGTTAGAAGACACATCACCCTATCGGCTAACACCAGCCATAGGAACGTTCTCTCTGTGCCATCTTTTACATATTTTCAAAATACAGGAACAAATTCTATCACTCTATGAAGGCTATAAGTGCAACTGTTCTCTCTTTAGAAATGTGAGTCATAGAAGCCCAGAGTCACAGAGTTGCTGTGTGACTTAGGGCCATGCGAAGCCTCAGAGACTGAGCTGGCCTGAGGACCCTGATACCACCCCAGTGATTACTCTCCTCTCTAGAATGAAAACAAAATTCTCAGACTTGCATGGAAGCCAGAGGCTAAACAAGCAAGAACTGACATAACTATACACCCTCAATTAACCCCTTCACTTCACCCCTGCCATCTCTATAAGGCAGGAAAAGTGATCACAGCTGCAGCCTAGGACATCCCAAACAGACGGCCCAGTAAGAAGTTCTGAGTGAAGAATGAGGGATCTGCTAGGTGCAGTGGCTTATGCCTATTACCCCAGTGCTTTGGAAGGTCAACATGGGTGGATCACTTGAGGCCAAGATTTCAAGACTAGCCTAGGCAACATAGTGAGATCAGGTCTCTACAAAAAAACTTAAAAATTTGCCGGGCATGGTGGCACACACCTGTAGCCCTAGCTACTGGGGAGGCTAAGGCAAGCCTTTGAGCCCAAGAGTTTGAGGTTGAAGTGAGTTATAATTACACAACTACACTCCAGCCTAGGCAACAGAGTAAGACCCTATCTCAAAAAAAAAAAAAAAAAAAAGATGGAAAGAAAAGAATGGCGTGATTTTCCAGCACTTCCTTCTGCAGTCAACAGTGCAATGCATTTTCACTGCTTAGCTATCACTTTGCTTTCCCTGGAAGGAAAAAGCACTTGAACCAATGGGCCCAGTCTTCTTGCATCAATAATTGAATAATTCACTGCTCTTTGTGGTACTTGCCATGCCCAGATTCAGCCACGGCTCCAACAACAAAACAGTAACTTCTTTTCTACTGAGGATTCCCACAGAACTTTCAGAGATCCATTCCAGGCTTGACGGGTTGTGAAATGACCCTGCTAGTGAAAGCTGATGGGCTGAACCAAAAATCTGAGAGGGAAAGAGAGAGGCATAATGGGTATGTTTAGATTTGTTTTCTTTACTTATAGGCTCCTATAGGATGGTCATTAACGCTCTTAACATACAAAGACGGACTGAGTGCACTATCTCTAAGGTCTGTTCCTTTTAATGGAGACTTTAGGTGTCCTTTGCATATGAATAGACACATCTTCCCGTGAATACTCTTGCTATTCAAAGTAACTTGTATTTTGGTCATTATGAATGGATTTTCCCATTACCAAATTAAAAACAAAATGAATTTAACCTGGTGTTGTCTGTCCCTAGCTCTCCCAGAGGCCCTGACATATTTGAACAATATTCTGAGGAGGCAAAAACAATCCCAAAAGACGAAGAGTCCCTTCACATCGCTGCAGGTGATGACGGATGGCAGCTCAGAGTAATCTGCTCTGTCTCACTGCTTTTAAATAAAAGATGCATTCTTTGAGTTTGAAGCAGCAACCATAGGGGGTTAGCTGGATATGCAATTCAGAGGTGGAGGAAGAACCTGGAATATCCGTATATTTGAGCTTGCACATCTCGGATTTATTCATGGCTTCATATAGCTAGGCTTTGCTTGTTTGTAGAGGTCATGAGTCACTTGTCCAACCCTTACAGATGGCCTAGTAAGAAGTTCTGAGTGAAGAATGAGGGATCTGCTAGGTAGGTGCAGTGGCTTATGCCTGTAACCCCGGTGCTTTGGAAGGTCAACATGGGAGGATCACTTGAGGCCAGTGTGCATTTGCACGGCACAACCAGAAAGACAGACGAGTCACAGGGTTTAATGAATCCCATTCCCCTAATTGTCAGTCTCTATCATGTCCCTGAAGAGAATGCGAGTTAATGATTCTCTCCAGAACTCTTACAAGCAGTTGTTTTCCCTTCCAAAGCCAAGGCTGGTCCTGTTAAATTTTCCTTTGAGTCAAGTCAGGACAATTTAAGATGTCCTTTACATGCTCAGATAATAGAGGACTGTAATTCACTTTTATCTTGTGTTTGATTTATGGAGAGCAAGCAGCACCCAGCCTGGCGTTTTCATTTTTGAGATGAGCAGTCTCTTTTTTTTACTGTGCTCCAAAAAGGTGTGTTGGAGCATCACATTCAGGTGCTGGAACCAGCTGACTCCCACTCCTTGTAATTCGCCATCCTTTACGGAACATTCCGAGGTCCTCATTCTGTGGGCAAAATCCCACACCGTGGCCACGCCCACACACCCCAGTCCAGCATGCTCCAGCCACGGCCTCCCTGCCCTCAGAACAGAAGGCCACAGTGACAAATAGATGCTGCTGCAGGATTTTTATCTTTCTCTTCTTTCTCCCACCCTCCCTTCACCAAGCTTTTTTTTTTTTTCCCCCAGCCTTGGCATAAAATGGTCAAATTATGTTCTACTGCAGAATTCAATTTCACAGTTCAGTTAGGTCCTTGATTATACTGCCAAATTCAGATTAATGTGCATTTAACTAACATGGATCAGGGGAATTCTGGCTGATAGCCAGCTGTAGTCAGAGCAATTGATAGCTATGTGGAGTTTTATGCCCTGTCCACCCCAGCGTACCTCTGGCGAAATTGATTGATTAAATGAATTCATCACTATAATTATTTATAATTTTGATACATCACAAGCCTGTGTCTGACCCTATCCTTAGAGATATTGAGCTTATTGTAGAAATGCAGTCTGACTGAGTTGTTAACTGGGGATTATTTATTCCTTTATATAATACAACCTCTCTTTTGTGCTTTTTTCTTTTTTGATCATGTTTGAACAGAGACATGGCAAAGCGCATTTCTTTAAGTATTAATTTATATGGTATACAAAAAAGTGTCAGGAAGCTAAAAAACAAGTATATGTTATTAACCATTTCAGAAAAAAGAGGAAATCACAATCACGACTGCTTGTTCATTTTGTCAGTATTTCTAAAGATTCCTGTAGAGAGAATTTCTTCTTAAAATGTATTCAATTTTCAATGACAATTAATGACCTGGTAACCCTGCAGCTAAGCTGTTTAGCAGCTGGGTTATCATTTGCAAAACGGTTGATCTGGTCTTCTCTCATTACATCATGCCATATGGAAATCCCCCTGAAAACTTTGCAGACCATGGTTTCTTTGTAAGGAGTTACTCCTTCACAAAATCACAGCACTGTTCTCTTCCAAGGAGTGGGAAGAATGCCTTTGTTTTTTCTCTAACGTTGCAATTTCCTACCCTTGCTCTGCACCCTGTGCCCTTGCTATAAGGTCTGCAAGGGTAAACGATGTGCATAAATCTTTTGGAAATGATTTGGATCATAGGTGATGAGAGATACACTGGATTTGCTTTATTAAATATTGTTCCTTTCTCTGGTCCAATTCCACTGCATTGTGGTTTCGCTAAATAATCAGATCCCAAATCCCTTTCACAATACCAAAGATAGGTCTGCTTACATGGACTTCAAGCCTACTCATTTTTTTTCTAGAATATATTAATAAATCAAGTCAGAGAAAAGGTTGCACAGTGTAAGCTGGACTGCTTTGCACATCTTTCTCACATGCATGAATATGTATATGTAAAACATTAGGGATGGACAAATTGATCATTTGTGGTTTTCCCCTTCCAAATATAGGCTACCATGAGAAAGACAATTTAGAATGGAATATTTACATAATTATGAAAGTCCAAGAGTGATGTAAGAGGGCAAGGAGGCCTCATCACAGAAGAAAGCTTGCACTTTCTTCTTTGAAAGAACTTACAGAAGAAAGCCTGATTGGTGTTGTAACTTAATGCAAACTTCCACTTTGACCAAAACAAAAAGGAAAATGATGAATGACGTACACAGATAATCCACTCGTTTTGCTGTGATGACTACTCCTTTTTTTGAATATTTTGAACTGATTTCTCTAAGCCAAAACTGTTCAAAACAAACTAGCCAAAAAAAAAAAAAAAAAAGCTAGAAAACAAAAAACCCTTAATTTGTCTTCCACTCCCTCTCTTAGACATTATCATCCATCATGTTCTGGTCCAATTCTTGCGTTTTGCTCCAGGCTGCCCAGACATCTGGGCCCCCAGTGAAACACCCTGACCAGGCTTTATCCCTATGGTTGTCACATCCTGCTCTGCCTGCCTCTGTTCAGACCACATCCCCCACTCATCATTAACGCCTATCTCTGTGAATTTTCAAGGACCCAAATACTGAAACAACTCTGACTGGATTTGAATCCCAGTTCTCCCTTCCTTGTAGCTTTGGGACCTTTGCATGACCTACTTAAACCCACTGTACCTCAGTCTTCTTACCTGTAAAATGGAGGAATTACAGAGCCTATTTAATTGTCCAACTTGAGGTTTACATGCAAGAATATACATAGTGTGCTTAGAACAGTCCCTGGCATGTAAAAAGCACTAAACAAATACCAAACACCATTATTCTTATAAATATTTGTTACTACTGCAAGGATATACTTCTAACATAGCAGTTTCTTGATGGAAGAGGCCCCACGATGGCTCCTAGGAGAACCCCTGTGCATTTTAATGAGGAGAGAATGGCCAGGTGTGTTGACTCACACCTGCAATCCCAGCACTTTGGGAGGCCGAGGTGGGTGGATCACCTGAGGTCGGGAGTTCTAGACCAGCCTGACCAATATGGAGAAACCCTGTCTCTTCTAAAAATACAAAATTAGCCCGCGTGATGGCACATGCCTGTAATCCCAGCTACTCAGGAGGCTGAGGAAGGAGAATCGCCTGAACCCGGGAGGCAGAGGTTGCAGTGAGCCGAGATTGTGCCATCGTACTCCAGCCTGGGCAACAAGAGCAAAACTCTGTCTCAAAAAAAAAAAAAAAAAAAAAAAAGAGAGTGCCCAGCCCTACCTTGATTATACAGATCAGGGAGGTGACAATCAATGTTGGAAATGCCAAGGTAGGCAAGGGAGCAGGCCTGTGGGCCAGTGTGCTGGACACCCTCCTGCTGGCAGTGAAGGACTGACCCCAGCAAGAGAACTAGGTTATGTCATCCCCTTGGAAGTGTGGAGGTGTTTGCCCTGGATTCCTTGGGGGCAGTTTCATCTCCCTATGCCTCCATTTTATCAATCGCAAAATGGGATTAAGTTACTCCCTTCTTGATTCCCAGAATAAAAAGAACGAGACTTGTTGAAAGTGTGTGGGCCAGTGATGCGCACCGTCATGGAACTGCATGTGGGTTAAGATCCAACAGAAGGCAATGGTTCAGCGACTTGGTGGCCCCAGACAGGGTCACCCATGCATTTCTCCTTCACAGAATCAGCTATTTGTCCTCTGAGGGAAGACCACATGTTCCCTCACTTGAAGTGAACAATTCATTCTCCTTTGATGGGTGTGCCTCGGGTTTGGTTCAAAAAATTGTCTCTTATGATACTGGCTGTTCCTTAACCACTGCTTTTTTAAGAGTCTGCGCCTCTTACCAGCAGCCATGAAAGACAACAGCACCTTTTTGTCTCGCGGCCTAATTTTGAAGATAGTTAGCTCCCAGCAAAGAGCTCTGCAGTCCATCTTTGCCTGGAATTTTTCCCCATGGCGCAGGCAGGCTTCCTTATGCCACATGCCAGCTGTTAAGGGGGGACTCTGATAATGCTGCTGACAGGTGATAAGGAAGAAAAGTGGCCTAAATTAGTGCAAAGCGGTGTTTGTGATTCCTGCAGAATGCAGCTTTCCCATTTTTAATGTATCTTCAGAGATCACTTATACATGCTGTGGGGAATGAATTCAATTTCATTGAAAGTACAGGAGCAAGTCCACCAAGGAAGACACAGGCGATAATGGCATGTGATGGCTCCCAGGACACACTTTCAGAAATTAAAGCCAAAGACCCTATTTCTCCTCACACCCTGACTTTGCTGACTAGCCTAGACTTATTAACCTGGAGCTTATTAAAGGAAGAATCCAGTTGTTTAACTTACACTGACACTTACCTTTCCCCTTTTCATCATACACACGCACACAAGCACACACACATTTTCCTTGTGTAGCACAAATACAGAGTCTTTGAAAATAATCAGCTTATTTTTTAATATTTTAACTATACCTTGTTCAATATATTACAATTAATGACACCTTGTCTTTTTGCTTTGAGGATTAACGTATAGGAATGTACATATGTATATACCACAGGTACATTGTATGTCTTCAATAAATGCTAGATAGTTTGATAATATTACAGTTATTATTTATTTTATTTTGCATTCTCATTACTGTGTTAAGTACTTCATAGAATAATAACATCAAGTAGAACTTCGTGGCCAGTCATTGTTTGAGTACTTTCATGTGTTTGGTCCTTTAGAGTTCACGGTGACCTAAGGAAGTATTATTATTACTCCATTTTACAGAAATGGTAACTAAGACTCAGAGAGGCTGATTTGACTAAAATTATCAGAGTCAGAATTCATTCCTATGCCCCTGGAAAGCATGTATTCTCTCTGCAACCAGGGCAGGAGGGCAGCTTAGCAGCTGCCCTGGTTCCTGCTGGTTGGTGCCAAGACTGTGTGAGTGTTGAATTCACCTAGTAGAGTGTGGTGTTTTTGAGCCTGGAAGAGCTGCACGGCTGAATGTTCAGCAGGCCAGGCACTGTCATTGTAGAACCAATGGATAGTGCAGGAGAACTAAGCATGTTGCTATGGTAGCAATTTTAAAAGGCCACTGTGTGCAGTTCTTGCTCTACAATGCGATAGAATGAGCATCTTCTTATGCAACGCAATGGGGCAGGAGATTGAAACACCTGCTTGCCTCTACCGTGTCACCAGATCCAATGAGCAACATGTCCCATCCCACTTCTCAGTGCCATTTGACAGGATTCATTAGTCCTTTCTTCTTGAAATAGTTTCCTCCCTTGGCTCCAAGACACCTTGCTTCCTTAGTTTCCTTCCTACAGCACTGGTCACTCCTTCTCTGCTCACTTTTGCAAGATCCCTCTGCTCTTTCTGGTATCTAGACATTGGGGTCCTCAGACCATCTCTTATATATTCAGCATCATGGCTTTTAATATGAACTAAGCACTGATGACTCGCAGATTCATGTTTTAGCCTTAACTTTTCCCTGGACTTGGAGCATGTCTAAGTCTCCTAAATGACACCTTCACATGGATATCTAATGACTCTCTCAAACTTAACATGGCTAACAGAACTCTTAATTTTCCCCCACTTACTAGCTATCAATATTGCAGCATAACAAATTATTCCAAAACTTCATGGCTTAGAACAAACTGCCTCATGAAGCAATAAAATAATGTTCAACTAATTAACCCCAAAACTTAAAATTACAAATATTTACTATTTCACAGTTTCTGTAGGTCACAAATTGAGAACGCTTAGCTGATTGATTCGGTCTTGGGATTTCATCTTGACTGCAGCTGACATCTTGACTGCGACTGAGTGAGGGAAAAAGCAAGATCCTTCTCCTAGGAAGGGTGATTTGAGCAGGATTCTGAGGCAGAATTCCACATGCAGGATTCTAAGGCAGATCCAAGCTTAGTGTTTAAGGAACAGCAGAGAGGCTGAGCTATAGTGGAGAGGGTCAGCTAAGGAAGATGGACTGAGAAGCTGCCAGGGGGCAAATCATGAAGACCTTGGTTGCGTGAGGTTGCAGTCAAGATGTCAACCAGGGATACAGTCATCTGAAAGATCACCTGAGCTTGCAGGATCCACCTCCAGAATGGCTCACATGGCTGTTTGGCAGAAGACCTCAATTTCTAGCTAGCTCTTACCAGGAGTCCTCAGTTTCTTGCCACATGGACCTCTCCATTTTATTATCATTATTATTTTTGAGACAGGGCTTCTCTCTGTCACCCAGGCTGGAGTGCAGTGATGTAATCATAGCTCGCTGCAGCCTTGAACTCCTGGGCTCAAGTGATCCTTCAGCTTTAGCCTCCCAAAGCTCTGAGATTATTGGCATGAGCCACTGCACTCAGCCCTTCCAAAGGATTCTGGCTGGTGAAAGCCAAAATAAATTATCTGAGTAAGAGACCAAAGGGACTTACCATCATCTCTGCCTTATTCTGATCTGCCTTATTCGTTGATCACTCAGATTGACCCCGATGCAATGTAGAAGCGGACTACACAGAAATATGAATGTCAGGAGGCACAGGTCATTGAGAGCAATCTTGGAAGTACAATCAACAAATCTTTTCTGAGGACCCTCTATGTATCCAGCACTGTGTTGTCATCGGGATCTTCCAAAACAGAGGGCATTGATGGATTGGCATTTTCTGCCCTGGGCAAGGAGCATGCCACATGATAAGATATGGTATCTTTACCATCTGGGCCTCTGCCATTCCAGGAGTGGCCAGAACTCCTTCCTGAGTCTTTCCAGGAAGTGACGGCTGGACCTGCACATAATATCATACACCAGTGATTCCCTCGCTGGCTCGCCCATTCTCCTCCACTAAATCCCCTCATCCTACTTATCCAAGTCAGAGTGGATATTCTTTGCTGGGGTCTCTTTGGAGTCTAGCCTTATTTTCATTTCACACATCCCCTGCAAAGTCTGGTCACTCTCAATTATATTTGTACTTATTTGGTGAGAACATTGTATATGTTCACCCTGTGGTTCACACCACTTAGCACAGGGAATCACTCTGTGGTTCACATCACTTAGCACAGGGAGTTCACACTGTGTTGTATGTATGTTATGCATATGTTCATATAACATACGTATATGAACACCCTGTAGGTTCACACCCCTGTACCTACATCTGCCGTGTTATACGTATGTTATACGTATACGTCCATACCACCCTCTAGTATGTGAGTTCAGAAGCATGGGAAAAGGCCTCCTACCCCTGAAATGTCTCCCCAAAATGCTAGCTGAAAACTAATATCCTTTAATGAGGGATGAGATTTTTCATTCCTGAACAAGAAAATAGGGCTTAACCAGCAAGTACACCTTGGATAAGACACAAGGACTAACCTGCTGCTGTGAAGCATGTGCACCAGAGAAGGCCCTTCCCTAGATGTGGCCCGTTCTGTCATCTCCCCCTGGTGATCCTCATTCTGCCAGCTGTCAGTCAGCTCACTCACCACCCGGCTGTAGCATTCGGATCTAGCATGTGAATATTCTCTATCCATGTCTGTCTTCCCAGGTGGATTACGATCGAGCACAGGTGGTCCTCAGCCCTCCACTGTCAGGGTCTGACACCTACCCCAGGGGCCCTGCCAAACTACCTCAAAGTCAAAGCAAAGCAGGCTATTCCTCAAGCAGCCACCAGTACCCGGCTGGGTACCACAAAGCCACCTTGTACCACCACCCTTCCCTGCAGAGCAGTTCACAGTACATCTCCACAGCTTCCTACCTGAGCTCCCTCAGCCTCTCATCCAGTACCTACCCGCCGCCCAGCTGGGGCTCCTCTTCTGACCAGCAGCCCTCCAGGGTGTCCCATGAACAGTTTCGGGCAGCCCTGCAGCTGGTGGTCAGCCCAGGAGACCCCAGGGAATACTTGGACAACTTTATCAAAATCGGGGAAGGCTCAACCGGCATCGTGTGCATCGCCACCGAGAAACACACAGGGAAACAAGTTGCAGTGAAGAAAATGGACCTCCGGAAGCAGCAGAGACGGGAACTCCTTTTTAATGAGGTAAAGGGTGTGTTTGGGTCATCCTTTCTCTCCTTTGTAACATTTATTTCCCATTTCAAAAGTTATGTACATGTACATTTTAGGATATTAGAAAAGCACTGAAAATATAAAGACATAAATAGCATCCCCTGTAATATTTCCTTCTAGTCTTTTTTTCTATGCATGTATGGCTGTTACCTCTGTAAAGTACTTCCTGTGTATCAGCCGCTGTACTAAACATTAATCTAGCTTGATCCTCACAACAACTCTGTGAGACAGAAAGATGTTATCACCATTTTACCAAGGAAACCTGGACTCAAACGGGTGAAGAGACCAGCCCAGGGTCGTGCAGCAGGTTGACTGCAGAGCTAGGACTTGAATCTCTGTCTAGCAGATTCTAAATCTCATGCTACACTGTATCTATGTGGGTATGTATATATTTTGCACTACTGTGATATCATCATATACCCTCCACAAACAATTTTTAAAACAATAGACCAGGGTCAGTTTACCAATGGGCTATCACTCTTTAGGAACTTTAAAATATTTTTTCCTAACTATAAAAATAATGAATTATTTCTGTAGAGTATATGGAAAGTAAAAAAAAAATTCCCACAAAAATCCCCCAGTCAAGGAATTGCCTACCATAATATTTCAGTGTTTCCTTTCTATATTTTTCTATTTACAAATTTCTTTCATTTGGGATAATTCTCTACATATGTAGTTTGGTAACTTTCTAAATTTCAATTGTTATTAACATGAATACTAATAACATTAATATCAAATAAAATATATTGACATATATTTATTACTGTAAATTTAGTGACATTTTAATGGCCTTATAATCTTCTATCATATACATGTATCAAATTTCTTAAACCAGTCTCTGATTTAATAAATATGAGGCAACTTTATATGTATGTAGTTTTGTGACTTTCTAAATTTCACTTAATGTTAACATTAATACTAATAAAATTAACATTTAATAAAATATATAGGCATATATGACTTATTTTTATTAATATAATATAAAATATATTAACATATTCTTTTAACTACATGCCAAAACACAATTTTAATGGCTTAATAATATTCTATCATATATATGTATTATATTTAAAACCAGTATCTGATTTATATTGTTTCCAATTTGTCAATTTTGTTGTTTTGCAGTGAGTGTTGTTACACATAAGTCTTTGGCTTCATATCCGATTATTTTCTTAGATTTCTAGAAGTAGGATGAACACATCAAATGATATGTAATTTTTTTTAGAGAAGTGGTATACACTGTTAATTTCCAGAAAGTTTGTACCAATCTAGACTCTCACCAACAGTACTGTTTCACCTTCAGTAGCACCATTGATATTGTCATGTTATCTCTGTTCATCTGCTAGATAAGAATAACCCTTACATTTTTCATTAGCACTTTTATTACTAGTGTGGCTAAAGTTAATTTTATGTGGTTATAGGCCATTTATATTTCTTCACTGAATCATATGTTCTGTATACACTTTTCAACTGGGGTACTAGCATTTGTTTTATTGATGCGTAAGAGCTATTGATATGTTAAGGAATTAACCCTTCTCAGTATATTTGTTGTACTTTAACATTTACCTTCCACTTTCTCATTTACCTTTTACACTTATCACTTAAGAAATCTAAAAAAGGAAGGGAAACATGAGTAATTATGTTAGAAAACACATCAAGTATTTTGCAGTAATATTCTTTTAGTAATTTTATGAGAGCATTGTGGGGAAAGGTAAGTTTTTGTGGATGAGAGCTCTAAGCCCTAAAGACACCAAGTCAGGATATCAGTGTTAGATGTCAGTCTCCAGGACAGCGTGCACAATCCACCTCCTGACTCCCAGAACAATCTATGGCTGCTTGACCTCTTTGTCTTTCTATTGTAAGCACTCCCATTCTTTGAGAAGTATGCAGAAGGTATTTGATCCATAAACAGGCACTGTGCGAATGCACTCAGCTGCAATTCTGAACTGTGTTTTTCACAGAGGCTCATGTGAAGCACCCAGTGGCCTCCACACATCTCCAGCTCCCACGGGTGCTTATTTCTTACACATGCTCCAAATCTCACAGAGTTCCAGGTGAGTGGGCTTCAGCATCTTCCCAGTCCTCCATTCCTGACTTCTGGAATTTATTTTTCAAACCACAATGCCAGTACACACAGAGCAATATGATGTGGATAAACAATTCTGTAATTTATTATTTAACACTAACTCTGAAAACTCCAGTGGAAACAGCCACAGGGCAGCAATTTCTGGAAGCTGTCTCCAGCAAGCAGGCTCCTTGGCCTTTTTTATGTCTATGCCATATTTATCTTCAATATATATTCCTTGAATTCAGCCCAAATATCTCTCAGGTTCAACTCATACCTTCTAAGGAGAATTTAAGTTGGTCTTGTGTGGCTCCAGTTTTAACAATAGCTTACTTCATTCACTTATGGGACTCATTCCCTCACTAAGTATGAGTTGGTGACCCTTTGCTAGGATAACCAGCAGAAGACTGTGAACAGTGCATTCTAAAGGAGACCCTTAGGGATGTCTGATCATATCCCTGCAGACAATCAACCAAACTCCCTCTTCTGAATGCAAATCTTGCTTTGGTTCTACCTGTTTTTGTTACTCTCTCTGTGTCTCTCCAATGTCTGGGGGCCTGTCATTTTCTCTCAAATTTGCTACCTTGATTCCTTTTATTTCTGCTAGCTACCCTTGATGCTTTTCGTCTATCATAGATTTCTGAATAAAATTCCCCACAATCAGCACCTCTCAATCAATTTACTTACAGTTGTAGGTGTGTCCACAAGAGAACAAAAAGCAACTTCATCTTCACAAGCCAAAAGTATCTTTCCCATTCATCCAGGTCGTGATCATGCGGGATTACCACCATGACAATGTGGTTGACATGTACAACAGCTACCTTGTTGGTGATGAGCTCTGGGTGGTCATGGAGTTTCTAGAAGGTGGTGCCTTGACAGACATCGTGACTCACACTAGGTAAGCTTCTTTATTATCCAGATCATTCTTATTATTATTCTCCAGGATTATTCCAGATAATGCTTCTTATTCTTCTCCAGGATAAAGCCTAAGTGACTATGAACTCTTCATAAATTGTGGGCACTTTGGAGTCAGGGAATATGACTACCCTTTACCCCACATTCCCCAGAAGGCCCATTACGCTATCAGGCATGTATAGTTCATTCATTTGGTTAACATTCTCCCTGCCCTCAGAAGGGCGTTAATACCCATTGATTTAAAATAAGCAACCTGCTAAGAATGAAGCTTTGGTGACAAATAATAGAATTTCCCATTACCTACATAGATTTCTAAAGCCAAATTTCATTCTCCCAAGTTACCCTACCGCTGCTAGTGTGTGCTAAGATCACCAGGTATACTATCAGGTGAAGGAAGGAGCAGGGAGCGTGTCGGTCGAAGTTTTGTATCAGAATAATGAATCTACGCGGCACAGAGAAATTCTTCAAATCTGTTTTAAAATATTCTTGCAAGTAGCATGGTTAATTACCAGCCAATTGCTTCAGCTATTTGCCTCCCTGATATGCCAGTTCCAGCCATTTTATTAAATATTTATTGAGCACCTTTTATGTGCCAGGCTCTTTTGCAAGTGCTGGAGATGGACAAGATACAAATGAATATGGCTCAGATATATCCCCTCAGGGACATCACTAATGAGAAATACATGATAATATCAGTGCAAAATTAGGAAGATATATATGTGTAGGATAGGAGAATATCTAAATGTCTCTATTAGAGTCAAGAAAGATTTCTATTTAATATAAGGTGACATCTGAGATGGATTTTGAGAGATGAATAGGAGTTTACTAAGAAGGCAAGTGGGAGGAAAAGGACACTGAAGGCAGAGAAAAGAATATGTGCTAGGACAGTGTCTCTTCAATTTCAGTGTCCACATACATCATTGTGGATCTTATCAAAATGCATATCCTGACTCACTAGAGAGGAGTGTAAGACTCCATTTATAGCAAACTCCCAGGCAATGCCAATGCTGCTGGTTCATGGACCATACTTAGAGAAACAAGGTTCTATGGAATAGACATATAAAGTAGCATGTTACATTTGGGAAACTAACTTTGGTCTTGATCGTAGATAAAATGCCAAAAAGTTAAGAAAGAGTTGTCATGAGGAAGAGGTATTGAGTGTTAGCTGATGTTATTGAAATGGCGCCTGAATCAAAAGTGGATCCAGGTATATACTACGTGGAAGCAAGGTAACAGGAAAGCATGGGGAAACTCTGTGAGGGATAGAACATGCTGCTTTTTCTCCACTAGAATGAGATTTGTTGTGGCTCTACAGTTCTCAGTCTGGAGTAGACCATCTCAAAATAAAGAGTTGTGAGTGAAGACACTGAACATTTATCACCAGCAGTTCAGCTGGCAAACTCTTGTTGGTGTAGCAATAAGACATGCCCAGCAAAAAAACACATAAGATCATCTTAATTGGTAGAAACAAATATACTGAAAAGATATAAGAATAAGGCAAATGTGATATACAGTTTTTGCTTTTCACATATAAAGCAAAAAATAAGAATGTGTTCAGGGGACAAGCTTTTTTCTTGCCTTCCAGAGCTTCACATAGCTACTCAGGTCTCCAGCTATACCTTTGTCAAGATTCCTTTCCATTCTTATTTTGTATCCATGGATACACACTCAAGAGATACACACTCAAGAGAGTGTGTCCCTAAAATCCATTGTATTTTTTAATTTTCTCCATCCAGAGTTGTCAACCAATTTCCCTTTTAAAGACCCAGTAACTCCAAAGGCAAAAAGAAATTGCATGTCAAGGAACACCATGAATATTTGGTATTCGAAATCTTAAACTGGTAGTTCAGAGGGTTTTCTGTAGTAGATATTGAGTAACTGCTATATTGAATGAGTTATTGATTGGTTGATAACACGTCTAACCCCCCTGCTGTCTGAGGACCTTGGAGCTTATTAGAAATGCAGAATCTCAGGTACTATCCCAGACCAACTAAATGAGAATACATGCTCTAGTCAGATGCCCAGGTGTTTCTTATGTATGCTGAAATGTTAACATTAACCTAACATCTTGAGTCAGATCCTTCTAATTTCCAGGAAGCCGAGGGTTCCAGAAGGGAAAGGAAAATGCTAAGCACTGTCAAGCTTTTTATATATTAATCATGTAACCATCACATATTTCTGTGAGGCAGATGCTGATATACCTGTCTGTCAAGGGATGAAGCTACAACTCAAGAAGGAAAAATATTCTTCACCAGGCATGGTGGCTCATGGCTTTAATCCCAAAAAACTTTGGGAGACCAAGGCAGGAGGATCACTTGAGGGCAGGCATTTGAGACCAGCCTGGGCAACTTAGCAAGACCTTGTCTCTACAAAAAATTTTAAAAATTATCTGGGTGTGGTGGCATGTACCTGTAGTCCTCGCTACTCAAGAGGCTAAGATGGGAGGATCACTTGAGCCCAAAAGTTCAAGGCTGCAGTGAGCTATGATTGTGCCATTACACTCCTGCTTGGGCAATAGAGCAAGACCCTATCTCAAAATTTAAAAAGGTATCCTTCTCAAGACCACAGGTTTAATAACCGATACAGCCAGGATTTGAATTTGAGGTTGACTTAGGAGCTGAAGCATTTTTATTCCATGTCAAGCTTTTTTTCTTTAGAAAAGAAGTAGAAGTAGAAATGCACCAGCCATTCTCCAGTTGGTCATGTTAATTTCAAAGGCATTGGATTAGGAAGTATTTGTCACACGTTCCAGTCAAAGGGGATCCTCCAGTTAGTGACTAGGGTTTAGATTCAAGTAATTTTTAGTGTAGTCAACCTGTAAAGAATCTTTATACCTATTTCAGATAACTCAAATTTCACAGAATTCAAGAGAAAATAATTTTATTAAATATAATGGTTCTTGGTCCTGAATTAATTTGAAAGTATATGTGAGCTTGTCCCTGCTGCAAATACCCTAAACCTCTGAGGGATGTGTTTTTGGCACATGTGAAAATCATTCAGCATAATGACCAACACACCACAAAACCCAGAACACAGAAGTTGTCTGTTTCCTCTGTTTAAGGCAAGAACATTTCTTCTCACCTGCTTTTGTATGAGACTGATGCTATGGAATCCTGCTTTTTTTTTTTTTTTTTTTTTTTTTTTTGAAACAGAGTCTCACTCTGTCTCCCAGGCTGGAATGCAGTGGTGCAATCTCGGCTCACTGCAACCTCCACCACCCAGGTTCAAACAATTCTCATGCTTCAGCCTCCTGAGTAGCTGGATTACAGGCACGGGCCACCACACCCAGCTAATTTTTTGTATTTTTGGTAGAGACAGGTTTCACTGTGTTGGCTAGGCTGGTCTCGAACTCCTGAGCTCAGGCAATCCGCCTGCCTCAGCCTCCAAAATTGCTAGGATTACAGGTATGAGCCACTGCACCCAGCCAAATCCTCCTTGAGGGGAAGGGTATGTTTCTTCACACTCATCAACTTTATGCCTTTAATATTCTCCTAATTGGCTGTCTCCTTATACTTTACTTTCAAATTCCATCAGGAACTTTTGGCATCAACTAGACTGAAATGCAAATTCAAAGCCTTTCATTTTCTTGTTCTGCTGACCTTAGATTTACCTGGGGTTACTGGAGGTTCACAAGGTAGTTCTTAAATTTGGGCTCTGGTCATTTACACCCTCTGTTTCTCCTGGCAGTCTCCTCTGTTTGCATGATAGTTTGCTTTAAAACCTCTTTTACACGTATTATTTAATATGAGATAGGGAAGAAGTTGTGCACATAGATGAGTTAGGCAGCTGCCTAAATGAGTCATTTTGAGGGCAACTGAACAAGCTGTGCCATCCAAAAAATTCTCACCTAGATTCCTCAATGGCTAAACTATTTCACTCATTAGAAAAATCCATTCTTTTGAGTGGTGAGGGCAGTATGGGATAACGGGAATGTGGTAAAGCATGGGTTCTGGACTCAAAAAAATGTGGGGTTTGAATCATGACCTGGCCATTTCTTAGCTGTGCAACCTTGGGCAGGTACTGACTTCCACCTCCTCCTCTAAAACTGTGGAGAAGGAAAAACTTTCTCCACAGGGGTGCAGTCATGAGATATGGGAGCCTGTAACCAATGCTTTGCTTCCTTTCTCATTCCCATGGTCCATTTATTAAAATGCTATCCATTCACACTTAGTTATTTGTAACTTCCTAGGTCCAATTTCTTTTTTGAGAGAAGGGATCTGAAGTGACAAAAACCTCTAGCTCCTTGGAGGAAGAAGAGAGAGGGTGAATGAGAAGTCGAGTAGGTCCCAGAGGGGGAATTAGAGATGCAAAGATCACTTTGCCTGAGCTCAGTCTTGAAGAGAACCGAGGCTGTCCCCATTTCTCAGATGAAGAAAATGAGACCCAAAGGAGTTAAAGGATTTTCTTATGGTCAGTTAACAGCCACACCTGAAACTTTTGTCCACCTACTCAGTGTGCTGTCCCTGTATGACCCTGGAGGATTGTCCCTGCCTATGGAATTATCCGTTAAGAGTTCTTGGATCTGGGTGCAGTGGCTCACGCCTATCATCCCAGCATTATGGGAGGCTGAGGCGGGTGGATCACCTGAGGTCAGGAGTGCTTCATTTCTAGCCTGGCCAACATGATGAAACCCTAATTTCTACTAAAAATACAAAAATTAGCTGAGTATGGTGACAGATGCCTACAATCCCAGCTACTTGGGAGGCTGAGGCAGGAGAAACACTTGAACCCGAGAGGCAGAGGTTTCAGTGAGATGAAATCATACTGCTGCACTCCAGCCTAGGCGACAGAGTGAGACTCCTCCCCCTAAAAAATAAATAAATAAAAATAAAAAGAGTTCCTTGAGGTGCATTTGCATGAATGACCAAAAAGCTGACAAATAGTGATCTCTTTCATTTGACTTATATTTGGTTCCTGTCATTCTCAGTGCCAAACCTTTGTTCTGGGAATCAGATCCCAAAGACTTCCTTCCCTTGACTGCAGATTTTTCAGATATGTGCTGGAGCACGTGCACTGGTTCACTAAAACACAAAGGAGCTGCCTCTCTTGAGCATTTCAAAGATGTTCTTAAACCTGTCTTGTTCCTTAAATGCTATTTCCTTTCCAGAATGAATGAAGAACAGATAGCTACTGTCTGCCTGTCAGTTCTGAGAGCTCTCTCCTACCTTCATAACCAAGGAGTGATTCACAGGGACATAAAAAGTGACTCCATCCTCCTGACAAGTGATGGCCGGGTAAGATTTTCATGTTTGGCCCCTTCATAGTTTTCCTTGTCACTCTATCTGTCATGGGCATAATTCTCTTAGAAACACTTTTTCATAACTCTAATTTTTCTTAGTCACCAGTCACCTACTTCTCGTCCCAGCAAGCTTAAAAAAAAGAAATTACCATCCCTTCCTCTGTGTCATCTTGTTAGTCAGAATTGCCTGACTTTGATGGATAATTTCCCTCTTTAACAATGAGTATAAGAAGTAATGGAAACTAAGGACATTTTTTTTCCTTTTCTGCCACATCCCTGTTTTAGTTGGAGGAGAAGAGCTGACTCTTCTAGGGGTGCATCCACCCCATTCATATGAATATGTGTGTTTGTAGTACCTTTCAGAGCCCCTGCAGGTAACAGATGATCAACTCCACTTGGGTAATTTGTGGATGGTGTAATAAAGGGACAGTTTATAAGAGTGTAGGCAGATGTAGAAAAATAATAAGAAATAGTTTATGAGGATTAGTGCAGTACTTTAGAATGGAACATCACTCCTACTACCCTATGCCTGAAGTGGTGAGGCAAGGTCCTGGCTACTAGAATCTGGAAATGGAGATTGCTGTAGATTTCAGGGCTGCATGGCAGGAGCTCTGATCTTTGGTAGAAGCCAAACCAAGATGAACCTGCAGGATGGTAGCTGAGAGAATAAATCCTCCAATCTCATTCTTCTCCTTCCTTCTAGTTTCCTGCTGGTGCTCCCCATTGGCTGAAACCAGCTAGGAGCCAAAATGCAGTCAATATAGGTTTTTTTCCTAAGGCCTGGAGGAGGGAGGAAATGGATCCAGAAGGACAAACAGAAGATATGTATTACACTGGCATACTTCCAGGCCCAGATTTCGATATTTCACATCACTACAACCTGCTCAAGGGATTCTGCTGAAACTCATCAGCCACACCAGGGCACAGAGCATGGAATATAACAGCCAAGGAAATAATCAGTTGACATTCCAAGGAAGGCTTAGTTAAATGGAAGAGTCTATTAGGGTCTCTTGAGCCTCCTGAAACTCCCACCAGAGGCGATGGCCCTAGCATGAATGGAGCCAACCTTTTCTTTGATACTCCTGTCTTTTACACCCAGAAACCCCTGCCATGTGGAAAATGTTCATGTCATATCAGAAATTGCCTAGGAATGATCAGAGGGTAGCCAGAAGAAACTGTCTAAGCACTTAGGCTTTTTTTTTCCTTGTTGTTTTAAAAAGATTGTAAATCTTATTGTAGAAAATTTAGTAAACTCAGAAAAGTATAGAAGATAAAACAAAGATTACCCCTGATCTGATTACTTATTTATTCCATATTTCCATGTACATGCATACGCAATCTGAAAACTTGGGATTGTGTTTAATGGGGAGTTTTAAGTCTTTTTTTGCATTGCTCTAACCATTCTGTGGCTTCTCTCAAGAAAGAAGGGTACATGTAGAAAGTAGCATGCATCAGTCAGGTTTTCCTACATCCACTTAACAGTTAGTGGCTTAAAACAACCACCATTTATTTGCTCACAAATCTGTGAGCCAGCATTTGGTCTGACTCCACTTGGATAACTCATCTCTGCACCAAGTCCTCTTTGCATTATGTGGTATCAGCTGAGCTCTCTCTTCCAGTTGCGATCAGCCTGTGGTGTTGCCCTTACTCATTTACTTGGCAGTCAGCTGGCTTTCAGCAAGGACAGTGCAGGTAACAGGGTCAAGCATCATTCATCTCCCAGAGTAGCCCAGACTTATTCACATGGTACCTGTGGCAAAGTTCCCAAGAGCAAAAGAGGCAAGCCCTGATGTGTAGGCCCTTTCAAATCTTCTGCTTATATTATATTTGCTAAATATCCAAGCCCAAACTCAAGGGGTGGGGAAATGGACTCTACCTCTTGATAGGAGAAGATACAAAGTCACATTGCAAAGGGATGCGGATACAGGGAGAAGAAGACTGTGTATGCATTTTTCCTCAATCCCCCATACTGAGTGGGGCAGCTATGAGAAAAGGTCAAGAATCCTCCCTGGCCTGACTTAGGAAAGCACCTACACAGGGCTCTGTGGTCTCCAAATGTGATTTACCAAGCATTAAACTGGTCTACCAGAGCAATTTCAAGCCAGACTTTCTCTGTTTCTAGAAATCTATGGTACAGGCTTCCTTGCTGTAAGAACCTATCCAGTATCAAAGTCAGAAATGAGACTAAGATAAGAAGTCATTGCTTTATCAGCTTGCTTAAAGAGCTCCCCTCCCCTCAATGTGCAAGATTCTTAAATCATTCAACTGTCATTCTCAAGAGCAAAACCTTTCTCTTAAACACCTCCTGCATCCCTGTGCACCCAGCAAAAAGCTCACAGAAACAGACATATTGTCAGTGCTTTAGTCCTTATTGGTTTGTTCCCTCATTCATTCACTGAATATTTACTGAATGTTTACTACGTGTCACAGACAGTTCTAAATCCAAGGGATGAACAAAGCAAAATCACTTCCTCCAGTGAGTTATTTGGGGCCTGGAAAGGTGATGATAAACAAATAGATAAATAAACAAAATCCCCACCAAACAAGGACTGATAAGTACGAAGTTTCCTAGGATTAATTTAGGCATAGTAAGGAGAATGGGGAGTGATGGAAGGGGTAGGGCTCTGATACGGAGGCTGGTCAAAAGACCCCTCTCATATGGTGGCATTACAACAGAGACATGGGGGACTGGACCCTGTGGCTGCCAGAGACAGGAGCGTTCCAGGCAGAGGAAGCAACAGCATGTTGAGTGGATCTTGTGCCTCTTGGCCATGTTGTCCAGAGTTTACTCATTCATGTTAGGAACAGTGCATCATATTAACTCCAGCAGCTTCTCCAGTGTCTATAGGGAAAGGAAACTTTTAACAGAGAGCAGAAATGGAGTGTGGTTACACCAAGAAAAGGCTAAGAGTACATTTTTATACTAGTCTATTAGTGTACAACATTATATAATGGAGAAGACATTTTCAATTTTCTATTGCTGTTATTTATAATGAAACATCTAAACATTTGTCAACAGTCTTTATAGCATTGTCTCTCATGAATCCAAGAGTTGACTAAGCTCAACAAACCAGCGCTGCTTTGACTTGTGGTTAGATAATGCCTGGGGCCAGAGTCATCTGTAAGTCATTCTCACTCACATGTCAGGTAGTCAATCCAGGCAGGCTGGCTGGAACTGTCACCAGAACACCTACAACATGGCCTCCCTATGTGGCTTGAGTTTCCTCATGGCATGGCAGCTGGTTCCCAAGAGTGTTTCCCAAGAAAACGAGGTGGAAGTGCATGGCATTTTTATAACCTAGCCTCAGAACCACATAGCACTACTTTCGCTATGGTCACAAGCCCTTACAGATTCAGGGAGCACAAGTACAGAGTCTTCCACAGTGTGAGAAAAATTAAGTCATATTGTAAGAAAAGCTCATGGGATGGGCAAAATTATTGTTGGCATTTTTGGAAAATACTGTCTGTCACACAAGATATGTTGGGTTCTCTTGCTGTTTGGAGATGTTCAACATCATTAGCCTTTGAGAAATGCACGTTAAAACTACAATGAGCTATTCACTGCACACCTAGAAGAATGGCTAAAATGAAAAATAGTGATAACAACACTCATTCATACGTTGCTCATAGGAATTAAAGGGCATGGCCACTCAGGAAAATACTTTGGCAGTAATTTTTCAAAACTAAAAATGGACTTACCATACAACCAGCACTTGCACTCAGAGGCATTTATCCAGAGAAATGGAAACTTATTTTCCCACAGAAACTTGTACAAAGATGTTTATAGCAGTTTTCTTAATAATAGCTCCAATGTGGAAACTACCTAAATGTCCTTCAAAGGGTGAATGGTTAAACAAATAGTACTAATATATCCATATCATGGAATATCACTCAACAATAGAAACAAACAAGAGATACACACAAGAACTTGGATGAACCTCAGGGAAATTATACTGAGTGAGAAAACACCAATCTCAAAAGGATGCATACTCTAAGATTCCATATATATATATATATATGTATATATATATATATATACACACACACACATATATATATATACACACACACACATTCATGAAACATCATAATTATAGAAATGCACAGCAGATGAGTGATTGGCAGGGATTGGGGGTTGTGGGAATCTATGTATAAAGAATAGCATGAGGCAGTCCTGTGGTGATGGTACAGTTGGGTATCTTTATTTTGGTGGTGGTTATAATAGGTTGGTGCAAAAGTATTTGCCATTACTTTTAATGGCAAAACTGCAATGACTTTTGCACTGTTTAGCATAGTCTTCCAGACTTCCTCAGCAAGATCAAGCTCTAGTTGCCCACCATAGTAACTCGCCGGTTAACTAGCCTTCCCTTGGTTAGTTGACTGGTTGGCCACGCGTGATAAAATTTCAGAGTATACATTTATACACTGCATAATGAATTCATGTATAACTAATGAAATTTGAATACAATCTATAAATTGTACCTAATCAATTTATTGGTATTGATACTGTACTGTAGCCATGTAAGATGCTAATACTAGTGAGAACTGGGTGCATATTGCAACTTCCTGTGGATTTGTCATTACTTAAAAATTAAAAAGTTGGCCGGGCATGGTAGCTCACATCTGTAATCCCAGCACTTTGGAAGGCTGAGGCAGGAGAACTGCTTGAGCCCCGTAGTTCAAGACCAACCTGGGAAACATACTGAAGACCCATCTCATTTCTACAAGAAAACTAAAAAATTAGCTGGCTGTGGCTGGATGTTGTGGCACTTGCCTGTAGTCCTAGCTACCCTGAAGACTGAGGCAGGAGAATTGCTTGAGCCCTAAAGTTTGAAGCTGCAGTGAGCCAGGATCATACCACTACACTCCAGTCTGAGTGACAAAGTGAGACCCTGTCTCCAAAAAACAATTTTTAATTTAAAAAATTTTTAAAAGTTAGGAAAAGTTACAGAGAATTGCTCGAGTTTAAAATAATGAATACTTTCTGTCCTCTTAAAGGACTAGACAGATTATCTTCTATCAACTAAAAATAAGTCATTCAATTATTATCTATGGCATAAATAATATCTAACAAGTCACTAACTCGTGTTAAGAAGGGAGAATGTGGTGTTTGGGATTGAAAGAGGAAAATAAATAGTATAATATCTCATAGAGCGGCTTAGGAATTAATGATGTAATTTGTATAAAACCCTCAGAAGCACACCAGATACAAGGTAGATGCTAAGTCAGAAGGCATTTTCTCTGCCCTTGTAATTAAGTGTTATATGGAATCATCATGACCTTTCCTTGGCCTAAGGTCAACATTTGAGAAATGAATTACTTAGGGGCCAGTAAGCAGTGAGTGACTTTTGACAAATTCATTGGCCAGAATTCAAACCCATGACCTACTAAATCCAATAAGTTTTGGAAAAGACACACACAAGTGGTCTTTATGATCTCTTTTTCTTTTTACTATAAATTGATTGCCACAAATCAAAACTTGGAAGATGTCATATAAAATTCCAGACTCTTTCTTCCTTGAAAAAGCAAAGGATCTGGCAACACTATACCTAAATTCACACATGGCGGTAGGGGAAGTGGTATAAGGAGGGTGAGTTGTACCATAGCACATGCTGTTGTTGCCGTGCCCTGACCTTCCCGGAACTTCCTGTTTCAGTGATCACTAGCTTCACCTCCAAATGCCACCATCTGCATCTTTATGCCTGCGGACTTTTTCTGGCCACTGTTACTGCTTTTTTCATATAAGCCTGGTTAGAAATTCCAGGGAATGAATGTTCAACCACCCCAGGAACAGCCTTGAAGCCAGTGCTGGGAGTTGGTGTATTAATACCCCAGCTCTCTTACTATCAGATGGAATGACTGTGAGATTTTTGTTCTGCACAGCCTCCCAGACTTGCTTCCTCAGCAAGATCAAGCTGTAGTTGCCCACCATAGGAACTCACTTGGTAACTAACCTTCCCTTGATTGGTTGACTGGCCACTTTCCCTTTTTTGCCATGGTTCCCCATTTCACTGCTAGTGTTTGCTGTATCCAAATCCTTGCTTTGGGGTGCTCTTCTAAAGAAGCTCAAACTAACATGGTTGTATTGGTCAGGGTTCTCTAAAAGGACAGAACTAATAGGATCGATGTTCTATAAAAAGGAGTTTATTAAGGAGTATTAACTCACACAATCACGTGAGGTTCCACAGTAGGCCATCTGCAGGCTGAGGAGCAAGGAAACCAGTTCAAGTCCCAAAACCTCCAAAGTAGGGAAGCTGACAGTACAGCTTTCAATCTGTGGTTGAAGGTCAAAGAGTCCCAAAGCCAAAGGATTTGGAGTCCAGTGTTAGAGGGGAGGAAAGCATCCAGCACAGGAGAAAGATGTAGGCTGAGGTGCTAAGCCAGTCTAGTCTTTTCATATTCTTCTACCTGCTTTTATTCTGGCCAGTCTGGCAGCTGATTTGATGGTACCCACCCAGATTAAGGATGAGTTTACCTTTCTCAGTCCACTGACTCAAGTGTTAATCTCCTTTGGCAGCACCTTACAGACACACCCAGGAACAATACTTTGCATCCTTCAATCCAATCAAGTTGACATCCAGTATTAACCATCACAGTGGTGTTCAGAGACAATGCAGTATGTTTGTGCCCTGCTCCCACAGAATGTGAAATTGGGATAAAGGATGATAAGCGGCCACAGACCTGTAACCAGGGCCTCATGACCATTCCTTCCATTCCCTCTTTACTTTACCCTGATCATCAGCAGGAAGTCGTGTCTCTGCAACAGGGGTACCCACCACTAGTGTCCCATTGTCTCCACATGGCCTTCTCAGTTTATTGATATGACTTGCCTGGCTCCCTTAAACATTTGAATTTTGTTGTCTCTCAAATAACCAGAATTTGAGCATTGAAGACCTGAAGATTATCTCTCAAATGCTCTTCTTAAATAAGCAGAGGCTAGAATATGTGAAATGACTTGCTAAAATTCATTCTGCTTTAATATATCTGACCTCTATCCCTCCTCCCTTCCCTGCTACTCCACAGAGGTAACTTTTCCTACTGCAGGAAGCACAGCATGAAAGGTCAGGAGACTCAGGATTGTGTTTGCCTTTGGCACTGCTGCACAGACTTACAGCAGGGCTGGCTGATGTCTCTGTGGCCCGTTGGTTTAGCCTCTCTGGTGCCTCCCTTCTCCTCTTGGATGTGGCAGATGAAGAAGTGAACCTTACATAGAACTGGAAGCACCATCTCAGGCTGGCCCCTTCAGTTCCCTCTCTAAGTTCCTTTGTCCTTGGGTCATCTCCTTAAAGCAAAAGTTCTCAAACTTTGCTGAGCATCAGAACCCGCTGAAAAGCTTAGCAAGAAACACATTCCTAGGTCCCACCCCCAGAGATTCTGGTTCAGTCAGGCTACATGGTACCCAGGAAGCTGCATTTCTAACAGGCTCTCTGGTAAGGCTGATGCTACATACATTGCACATTGAGTACTATCACTTTATAAGGAAGCACCCAGAAATCAGGCCCACAAGCAGCCCTCTTTTGCATTAGCCAAGACCCTAGAGCAGACACAGAATTCTTCAGAGTGCAAGCCATTTACAGAGCAAGGGTTTTTACATTCTATCTTTAAACCTGTAGCTGTCCTGTGGATAGACTCTCTTTTGCCCAACCTCACTCCCCCCAACCCTCCACCATTCTTTTGTGGGACCCCTGATTCCTGGCCAGGACACAAGAGAGAGGGATAAGATCTCACATTTAAATAGCAGCTTTGTCTGAGCTCTAAACTAAAGTTCCTTGTGTGGCTCTTGGGTAACAAGCTACATTTTCTCCTTTTAGGAGGTGGATAACGTACTAGCGGTAGTTCTCTTAGCCTAGCTGCATTAGTGAGACAAAGGTGGTTTCCTAAGCAGCCCAGTTGCACAATTCTATCCAAAGTAAGGCTCAGCTTAGCATCTATGTGATTAGCTTTTAAGATCTGCCTATAGTGTTTTATTATACTCATTACTTGAGTTCTCATTATCTACTTGCAGATTTATTTGGGCAAATGTTGTGTGCATTATGTTCTTTTAGAAAATTGTCCCTTTTATGTACTTGGATGAGTAAAGAATCATGCAAAAGCACTTACACTCCTACAGCAAAAGAACAGGCCTCACTTCCAAGTGTCGAGTTTCAATTGCTCATCTCACAGTTTGTCAGGGAGATGGTTATTAGGATGCCATATTTTGAGGGGTTTGGGTATTTTTCATGTCAGCAAAGAGAAACCCGCACTAGAGATATTAAAATTTAAAACTGCCAGTACCAAAATGCTGATACATTCACCTCCTCAATCATTCGGGTTTCTTAAGTTTACAGGCAAACAAAATTTATTGGAATGTTTGTTCCTCCTCTACTCTCTGTGTATTGGGGTTGCAAATTTACTCACACCCTATTTTTGGAAATAAGCATACACACACACACCACAATTATAGTTTCCTTGTTTCCTAAAACTAACCCAGACTTCTTCACAACGTCCTACTAGCTGGATTATTTTTTTAAATCTCTATTTAATTCAATTAATTAATTTTAGTTGGCTTGAATAATTTGAACATTGACTTTCAAAGTTCAACTACATTATTATGAGGTATAAACGATACCTTTCTAAACTCAGTCTTTCAGATTTAACCATCACCTGCTCCCCCACCTCCCCTCCACCCTCACTCATTCCCAGGATGGAATGCAGGAGAAGAGACAAGCATTGCTTGTGGGACCTCAGGGTGAAGGAGATAGGAAGCATCTTCTTGTTCCTCTCTCCTCCCTGTCTTAGTGTCATTGGACTCTCCTGCTACCTGGACTGGTGAGCAGGTAGTAGGATTGACTGTGGATTGACTGGTCCTGTCGGTGGCTGGGCTGTCCAGGGGCGCACCTCTGCTACACTTCACAGCTGCAGCCTCTTCATTTATGGGTTGAAAGCTTCCCTGCAGGCTGCCTCCTTGTCCCAACCACAGGCTTGTGCCAGGCCCTTCCCCATTCCCTCACTGAGATTTGGAGGAACTTCTGAATCCCTGCACATCCCACACAGGCCATGGAAGCCGGTAGCATTGCCATAAGCTCACTTCCACCCACACTATTGTGCCATGTCTCCATGGAGTACGTTTTACTTGCTGCTATAAAACGAAAAAGTATCTGAGGCAGGTGTCAATCAATTTAGAAGTTTATTTTGCCAAGGTTAAGGATATGTCCAGAAGAAAAAGAAAACATGGCTTCATAGAAACTATCTGTGGTCTGTGCCTTTCTCCAAAGATGAATTTGAGGGAAAGGGGAAAAGTGGGCTGGAAGGGAAAGAGAGAGGGTATGGTCATCTACTTGTCACAAGAGAGAAGGAGCAGGTAGGAGAACTGTCAACTATGTATTTGTCTCATGTTCAACAAGTGGGCACTTTACAGAATATGATGTGAATATAGAGTCACTACCTGTGGTGATACCTATGACCTGTAGCTGTCTACTTAAGAACAAAACAGAAGGCAGCTTCTTACAGGACTCAGCTTTTAGTTTAATTTTTCCTCTTGGAAGAATGAATTGGGGTCCTGAGATTTTATTTTCCTTTCACACTGGGTATGGCCAAGGCTATTGTTCAGTCAGTTTTACCAGTGTGTCTACAACGTTTTTTAAAATATTGCAAGATTTTCATGCTACTTGGTTGACAGCCACTGCTTTAAGTCCTTAGAGTATCCCTCATCATCCAGCACCTTCCCAAGACCCTCCTCACCTCATTTCCCAGGGTAACTCTAGGACTTTGCTTGACTTTATATCTAGGTTCCAATTGGCCTACATTAATCTGGTTATTAAATATTTTGAATATTACCTCTGAACACATGCTCGTGGAGCTTCTCCTCTCCCTTATTTGAATGGGGATAAATGCAACATAGATATTTCCAAAACCCACAACCTCTGCTTGGAGTAAAGAAAAGTGATATATCCTAAGGAAGTTAGGACCTGATATAGTCAACATCACTACTTTTTCTCCCCTTTTGCAAATAATCCCAGACTACAAGGGGTGAACTGTAAGATTTTTACTTCTGTGCATTTTCGAGTCCTCTTACAACAGGGCACCAAGGATAATGGACCAGCTATCATGGCTACAAGGCCCTCTTCTTCATACTACATGGGAAATTCTATGATCTGAGTCCTCTGGGGTTGATTCTTGATAAGCAATTGAGAAGATCACCTCTCTACTAAACCAGCTTTCTCTAGCATTTCATTGGGAATAATCTAACCCTTCCAGTTCAAATCATACCACTGTTGTCCAAATCACTGGTCTTAAGCCAATTAGTGAGAATATCATGAACAAGGAAATGAAAAAAGAAAATAAAATCACATTAATAATTTCCAAAATATTACTTTCATTTCATCTGTGTTCCAACTTTGATTCTAGAAACAGCTATCTTCAGTATGTTTTCAATGTTTTCAGAAAGAGCTTCGATGTGTCTTCTGTCACCTGATGAACTATATATGTACGTCAACATAAAATAAATCTAGTCACGTGTGTTATCTGAGTTTGTACTGTTTGCCCAGCTCTTAAGGAACACAGTAAGTCTCTGCAATCAGAAAGCAGAGCTATTGCCCCCGAAGAATGTCATCTCTAGATAGTGGTAGAAAATCAGCACCAGAATACAGTTCAGGATTGAGTGCTTGCTAAATTTTCTGAATTTGGAAAGGAGAGGGATCAACATGGCCTTCTGAGAACAATTCTGGAGAATGTTAGATTTGATAAAGCCCTTGATGTATGCCTAAGAATTGAATATGCAAGAAACGCCATCAGCAAAATCTCAGAGTTGGGAATAGATCGTAAGATGACCTCTTTCTGATTTGCCCAGAACTTTCTGGGTTTTAGCACTGGAAAGCCTACATTCCAGGAACACCCCTGGTCCCTAGGAATGGTTTCAGTGTGTGCAGAAAGCCATGAGGAATGAGGTTGGCTATGTGAAAAGGCACCAGATTATGGAGGACTTTAAAAGCCATTCAGAGGGACTGTAGTGTATTTAGGTCAGCAGAAGGAAGACAGGCCATGGTGAAAATGTTAAGCCTTTTGTCAAAATGCTAAAGAGATGAGACTCTGTGCAAATAAATGCCCCTTCATCCTCACTTGTTCATGTGACCTCCTTCCTCTTCTATTTCTTGCTGAACTGTGGTCTCTTATGATTCAAGCTATAATGTGTACACCAATGGCCTGGGGATCTTTTTATAGTGGAAACTGTAACTTCAGTAGGTCTGGGGTGAGGCCTGAGGTTCTGCAAGTCTAACAAGCTCCCAGGTAATGCTGCTGCTGCTGCTGCTGCTGTTGATGAAGATGATGCTTTAAGTAGCAAGACCCTGGATCCCATCCCACCTTCCTGAAGGGATGCTTTAAACACCATGTCATCAGTTACCTTCACTCTCTCCTCTTTCTTCAACATCTACCACTCCAATAACTCCCTTCTTTCAGCCTGTAACTTTGTTCTTCAGTACAGAGTGGTGGTTAAATTCCTGAATCTTGGCTCTTCCACTTACTCGTTCTGTATCCTTGGCAAAGTGGCCTAACCACTTCTATCCTTTGGCTTACTTCTCTGTAAAATGGAGATAATAATATTTCCCAGCTCGTTAGTTTCTTGTGAGCAGTCAAATGAGATAATACATGTAACATGTTTATAGTGTTACCTGGCAGGTAGTAAGAGCTCAGTGAGTGTATTGCTTTTCTAGGACTGCTTTAACAAATTGCCACCAATTAAGTGGCATTTTCTTCTCTCTGCACGAAATGTATTCTCACAGTTCAAGAGTCCAGAGGTCCAAAATCAAGATATTAGCACTGTTGATTCCTTCTGGAAGCTCTGAGGGAGGAGCTTTATATACCTTTCTCCTGGTTTCTGGTGGTTGTGGCAGTCCTTGGCATTGGTTGGCTTGTACACTCATCTCTCCAGTCTCTACTTTGTCTTCACATGGTCTTCTTCTCTGTGTGTCTGTGTCCTCTCCTATGTTTAGTCATGGGATTTAGGGCCTGCCCCCAATCCAGTATGACCTCACCTTCACTAATTATATCTGCAGAGACTCTTTTCCAAATAAGATCACATGCTGCGGTTTGGATGGATGTGAATCCTGGGAGACATTCAACCCACTAAAGAGAATAGTAATAATTATCATTGTCATCATTATCATATTCACCACATTTGTAACTGCTGGGTTTCTTCTATCTGTATTAAAATACATCTCATTTCTTGAAAAGACATCTGCCTGACTACTCTCTGGATTCCACCATCGACTCAACCTGAAACTCCAGGCTACTAGGGGCGCCCTCACTGCTAAGCACAACAGTGACTTTCAGTTCTTACCTGGTTTCATCTCCCTGTTGGGTCCCAGCTGCTGCTGTCCCCACCTTGGCTTTCCCAATTTATTCTCCATTGTTTCTCTGATTTCTTAATATCTTTCTCTTCAGTCTCCAGTAATGCTTCAATTTCATTCGCCCCAGGTGCCCAGTATTTCATATATGGTCTTCTTTTCTCATGCTATGGCCCTTCAAGGGTTTGACTACCACCCATATCCCAAAGACCCTCTCAATTGTGCCCCAGTGATGGCAATGCCCAGATCTTGATAGTACTGGGAGGTCAAAACTCATCACATGATAAAACTAAGGTGTATACATTTCACTCTATGTACATTTTACATAAACTGTTAAAAAACACACACACACACATTGAACTCCTATTAATACTAAATTAGGAGTGAGGTATACTGCTGTCAGCAATTAAGTTTGAAATGCATCAAGAATTAGATGAATAGATGGATGGATGCAGAGACAGAGATAGATGTGATAAAGCCCACACAGCAAAACATATTAATAATTATAGAATCTACTTGGTGCATATAGGGATGTTCACTGTATAATTCTTTCAGCTTTTCTATATGTTTGGCAATTACCATAATAACATGTGTGGCAGGGGAATTTGTCTCTGGGCCAGACCTCCCTGCTGAATCCTGATCCTTATAATATATTAATGCACTTGTTCTTCATTCTCAAAGGCCTCTTTCATTTCTTACAATTGAGGCTCATTAATTCATGCAATAATCTTGATTTTGAAAACCTATTGTGGGCTAAGCACTATTGTGGGTCCTGAAGCTACAAAGATGGACTTTTTAAAACTCTAACCAGAAAGACTTGGGATGAGATAGAAAGAAAAGTCAAGGTTCATTTTTATGGATAGATGTTGGTGGATGTTGGTGTCATTCACTAGAATAGGATTGATAGAGAAGGGGTCGGGTTTTGCAGCAGAGACAGGGATGCTGCAAAACATGGTCATCCATGTAGAAATATACAATAGTTGGAAATTCAGGCTTTGAATGGAAGAGAGAGGTCTGAATTAAGCATGGAAAGAAAAAGAGTATCCAGTAAGAGAATGTAAGAAGAGAAGACATGAGAGAGGAAACCAGAACCCTAGGGAACTCCAGTATCAAAGAGGTAGGCAGCAGAGGTAGAGCCATAATAAAAGCATTGAAAGAGGAAGTTCAGAGAGGTGGGAAGAACATTAAGAGAGAATCCATACCTTGAAGACTGTACTATTGATCTTTTAAAAATTTTAACTTCAAATGGTAATTCTGAATCATTGTTTTCTTCTGTGTTCTATTATCACCAACAACTCTAAGAGACTCTTTGATGTCTCTTTCATAAGGCTGTTTGAAGTTCAGACCAGGTCAACATGACTAGAAATTATGCCTCCCAGAAATAAGCTGAATCCTGGTCATCTAGAATTCATAAACCAGCAGGGTGTCTAACCGTGCGCTGTGTTTTTAAGAGTACATGAGCTCTGGGAAAAGAAACTTTTTTTTCTCCTTGATGATATCTAAGGTAAAAAACATGTATATATGCTGAGTCCTTAGGATAACCACCTTAAACCCCTAACAACCAAGTGCTGACACCCAGATTCTATGCCTGTTTCCACTGGCACTGATGCTCACGTTGGCAGCTTCGGTAGTCATGGACAAAGAAGCAAACCAAAAAGGGAAGGGGATCCGGTACTAAAAGTGACATTTCCACATCCTGGATAAACAAAGGTCTTGCAATAGTTCAAGTATAGAAAAGAGATGGTTCTTTGATTCGCCTCATGGTACATAGAAATCCAAATGTGCTCAACTCAAAAGAACCTAAATTACATCCGTTTGTTCAAAATTCACATTGAGAATTGCAATTTACGTATATGAAAGCATTGTCCGTTACATTAAATTAAACTTGTGGGCTTGGGATGTAACCATTTTTTGTTTCGGGTGTATTTAATGTGTAAAGATTTTTTGTTGTTGTTTCACCATTTTATAGAAGTAATGTAAGCAGCAGGAGTTTAGACATTTGGAAGTTGATCCTGATGGGCCTGGGGGAAGTGTCGCCATTAAAATGGACCATGCCTTTCCAATAAAAGGGTCTGACAGTCCCTCCTTTGATATGTCCAAGGCTTGTTGATGAGACTGCTTTGTTATAAATTTGAAACTCTCCATGTTTGTATTTTCATGTCTAGCAGACATTGTTTTAAAATTGCTAGTTTGCTGCATTTCTTTCCTTTTCAGATAAAGTTATCTGATTTTGGTTTCTGTGCTCAAGTTTCCAAAGAGGTGCCGAAGAGGAAATCATTGGTTGGTACTCCCTACTGGATGGCCCCTGAGGTGATTTCTAGGCTACCTTATGGGACAGAGGTAAGAGGGTCACAGTCATAGTCAGGAGTGGCAGGACTGGGGGCAGGCTCAGGGACAAATTGGTTCTGAGATAGTTGGTGACCACAGGAGATGGAAACAGTGACTTTTGACTCCATCTTTGATCCCCACTCACTAGATGAGGCACAGAGTAGGTAGGCTGTGGCAAGAGGGAGCCTGGCCACTCCTGGGCAGATCATTGCAGTATTTCTCCAAGAGCTGTTTATCGCAGTCCTACAGTGAACATTGGGGGAGAGTCACTCCAACTCTGATCCCACTCTCAATGGCAGGGACACACAAAGCAAGGCAATGCAACTTGCAAAGTGGCTGAAGATGAGCTGGCGTGAGGATCCAGAAGAAGGAAAGAGGATCAAAGAAAGTGCCACAAAATAGAGGTGATATGTAAATGAGTAACTGTTTTCAACACAGTTTACAGCAAAGAAGGACCTACACAGTGTTTTCTCATAGGAAAAAAAATTATATGTGAATATTATATCATAGTCAAAAACATGGCACAATTTCTATTTCCACTGGAATGAAAACAATCACTCATAATCTTTGAAGAGGTAGGGCTCGGAAATGTGAAAATACAGGGCCAGAAGGAGTAGAGGAAGGGCCTTCTTAGGAAGTAATAGCATGGGTGGAAACTCAGAGGCACATAAGGCTACATACAGGTGGAAGCCAAGGGGTATGTTTTCGCTAGGCGTGGTGTTTCCTCACATTATGGGGCAGATGGTGATTCTGGGAGAAGAGAAGCATAAGACATGGCAGTGAGCTAGTGATATTGGCATAAGTTAAGGTAGAATCTCTCGCTTTCTCTTGTTTGCTTGACCTTGGATGAGTTCTCAACTTGTTTTTCTCACTGTAGTCCTGAGAGATAAATTCTCAGTGACGGTCACTCCAAGGGATAATCATAGCAATACATTGAACAGAGAAGAGCTATAATGAGGCCGTAAGGGGGAAGTGAGTGGGACTGGGAATTTATAGCACAGTCATGGCTCCTCATTGTCCTGACTTCCCATTCTTTACTCAGAAAGAATTGCTTGTCATCTCTTCGTTTTCTTTTCTCCAATCCCTGAAAATGCTTTTGTAAAGCAAGGTTTTGTGCAGGCTGTTTTGAAATGATAATAAAAGGCAGGGGGAGGAAATCCCAAAGTAGGGGAGAAAAGAACTATTTTTAAAAGCAAATTAATAAAGGAGTCAGAATATATTCTTCATCCTGCAAGGTAGCTCTTTGCAGTTGGTTACAAATATGTCAAAACTTTCTTATTTGCTTATAGTTTAAATACAACTTTCTTCTCTATTTTTATAACATTAAACTGGATGACTTTCTCATCTGCCCTGATAGATAGCTTACTACTAAAGTTAACAGAGTAAAAGTTAAACTACTAAACTTTAGAATGTTAAGATATTCATTTATGTCTGATGGCTGGAACTTTCATTGAATTTCTCCATAAAAAGCAAAGATTGTTAGCAAAAACTCAGTAACCCAGCAGTTTACCCTGTAGATCTGTATTGTAAATGTTGCCAGGTTACAAATACCATATTCATTTATGAATGAGTATTAATCTCTTGGGTTCTGTGGACACACTTGACATTTCAGAATGTTCTCCTTGCCTGATCTAACCAGTGAGGTGTGCCTAACAGGTGGACATCTGGTCCCTCGGGATCATGGTGATTGAAATGATCGATGGCGAACCCCCTTACTTCAATGAGCCCCCCCTCCAGGCAATGCGGAGGATCAGGGACAGTTTACCTCCAAGAGTGAAGGACCTACACAAGGTGAGAAGCAGCAGCTGTTGCTGAATTTCAGAACAGTTTTGGGATTTTTTAAGACTGGCTTATCACATCTAGCAGGGAGATCCTGGTTTATGGGCATGGACTTTGGAAATAGTCACTTAGGTTTGAAACTCTTTTCTTCCATTCTTTTACTGGGCAAGTAACTCACCCTTTTCTACACCAAAGTTCTTCATCTATAAAATGGGTTACAGTTGGCTTCTATCTCAAAGGGTTGGTTAGAAGAGTAAATCAGGTGCTCTATGCCATACCCATTCACTGAGCATCTGTTATATGCTGGGGATATCTAATAGCTGGGGATATCACTGTGCATGACTCCAGATTTTCTGACTCTTGTAGAGCTTGCATTTTGGTGGGGGAAACAGATAATAAACCATAAACAAATGAATAAAACATGGTGTGTACTCTGAAAGAAAACCATACTGTGATGTGATGGAGTGCACAGGAAAGGAGATTGAAAGCTGGTTGTATGAGTCTGTTTTTACACTGCTATGAAGAAATACCCAGGACTGGATAATTTACAAATAAAAGATTTAATTGACTTACAGTTCCACAAGACTGGGGAGGCCTTAGAATCACACTTACAATCATGGCAGAAGGCAAAGGGGAAGCAAGTCATGTCTTACATGATGGCAGGTGAGAGAGAACACAGGGGAAATGCCATATACTTATACAACTATCAGCTCTCATGAGAATCCCCTCACTATCTTGAGAACAGCATGATAGAAACTGCCCCCGTGACCCAATTACCTTCCACCATGTCCCTCCCTTGACATGCAGGGATTACAATTTGAGATGAGGTGGGGACACAGAGCCAAACCATATGACTCGTTTAGGCTGAAGAGTGAAGGAAGCCCTTTCTAGGGAGGGATCAACTGAGCTGGGACCTGAATAGGAAGAAGATACAAGCCATGCAAAGATCTTGGAGAAAAATGTCCCAGGCAGAGGGAACATCAAGTGGAAAGGTCTTAAGCCAAGAAGGAAGGCTTATATGGCTGGAGTAAGGTGAACAAGGGGAAAAAGGTAGGCCTTGTCAGAGAGATGAGTAGGGGCTAGATTGTACAGAGCAATGAAGGTCATGGTTAATATAATGCATCTAAGAGACCGAGTGGGGTCTTTCCTGTTTTCTAAGGATTGCCAGTTAGGACAAGCTCAGAAAATAATAATGCTCCATCCAAGAATCACCACTGTGGAAGCTGCGAGATTTCCACAGGACTTGCTCAGAGGATCATTTCTGCAGGGCTACCACTATAAACACTGTCCCCATACACACCTCTCCTCTCATCTATTTCATGACAATAAAAAATAGTGTGAGACTGCCTTTTGGAGGAGAATTGTTTGTGATGGTAATATCTCTTCCTTCCTTGCCCCTAAATCTTAGTGAAGAGCCCTAGTAGAATCACTCATACAGGTTGTGTAGACCTGCAAAAACAAAAACAAACAGAAAAAGAGAGATTGAAATTGTAGTGGATTGGACTAAGTTTAAACAATGAAAACTGACTAAAAATGTACTATATGAAAATAGTCTCACATCCACTAAGTGCCAGTGTTCTTCAAAATGATTTACAAGAACAACTTTAATCCTAATGGTTTCAAAAAACTGGAAACCAGCCTAAGTTTTTTCCCCAGTGGATAAATGATGTGTGGTATAATCGGACAGTGAATATTACACGGTAAGTTAAAAGATACGACTTTTGCCACACATTGGGATGGATCTCACAGATACAGCATTGAGTGAAAGAAGCCAGATGGAGACGAAGTCACAATATATGACTCCATTTCGATAATTACAAAAGTAAGCAAAACTAATTTATGTGATTAGAAATTAAGATAGTGGTGACCTTTTGCTGGGGGATGGGGGTTGGCAGGAAGGGGACCTAAAAGCAGCTTCCTAGAATGGTAGAAAAGTTCTATACCTTGATAGGAGTGGAAAGTAAATAGGGGTAAGTGTATGTAAAAATCTATTGTGCCATACGCTTAGCATTTAGACAGTGGAAGCTGGGCATGGTGGCACGTGCTTGTATTCCCAGCTACTCAGGAGGCTGAGATGGGAGGATCACTTGAGCAAAGGTGTTTGAACCTGGGCAACATAGTGAGACTCATCTCTAAATATATACATAATGTAAGATATACCTTTGAAAAGTAAATTATAAGACCTTCAAAGAAAAAAAATTGAGATGTGTCAGATATCCTTACAGAAGTTTGTTTCTCTTAAAGAAAGGGGTTCCACAGAGCCTGTGTGGTTGCAGTTACTAGAAAAATAAAACAGTCCCCTTTTTATACTTACTATGCTTCATCAAGCATGTGTGACTGCACCTGCACATAGTAAAAACTGTATTATCACTGTGATTGCCACTGTTATTTTATTTAGTAAATAAGTTTTCATTCTTAGTTGAGCTGTCATTTATACCTATTATTTCAAACTTGAAAAAGGTAAGGAAAACACAAAATGTTAACAAAGGCAAGACCTGCTTTTGCTTTCCTAACATCTTTCTGGAATTTGAACTTGTTGATAGGATGAATGGGGAAAACATTCTGGGGACTGGTTTAGGTGTCTGTGTTAGTCCTCAGATTGGTATCTGTGTGTTTTCACAGGTTTCTTCAGTGCTCCGGGGATTTCTAGACCTGATGTTGGTGAGGGAGCCCTCTCAGAGAGCAACAGCCCAGGAACTCCTTGGACATCCATTCTTAAAACTAGCAGGTCCACCATCTTGCATCGTCCCCCTCATGAGACAATACAGACATCACTGAGCAGAAGATTCATGTAGGTGGCAAAGCTAGATGAGGACATGAGAATAATTCAGGAGAACAAAAGGAAACACAGAACATGCAAAAGGCCTGTGCATTCTAGACCAGCCAATTGGTGGGACAGTGTGATGACCGGCAGGGTTTGACAGACCAGGGCATCTTCTTGTGTCTTAAATAGGCATCTCTCCACTGACAGCTGGCATGGTCTTTTGGAGCACGGCATTAATAAGTCTTTATTATATTTTTCAACCCTTCGTCCAGCAAATCAGAAGGACTCCGTACAAACTCCGTTATGATATATCCTAGCCACATGCAGGGTAACACGTAGGATTTTCTATATTGAAAGAATACTTTTCTGGCAAAAAAAAAAAAAGAAAGAAAGGAAAACAAAAAGCACTTTTTTCTTAATGGTAGCAGTATAATGTATTTTGCAACGAATTTGTAATTTTTCTGTACGATAGTTTTGATAATTTATAGTACTTTGATGTCATGTAGCCATTGTATCAGTTGAAGTAATACTTATTTACTAGCAGGAGTTTGAACAAAGCCTTTCCTACTTTTTTATCCCTTTAAGAGAACCAATGATTCTTTAGGAACTTTGAATACTGAATGACTCTCAATCACCGTCAGCTTTAGTAAAATATCTTTCTTATCCTAACAAGTGTCTTATTTGATGGAAGAAGAATTAAGAGTGATGGTGATAGTGTGCACATTTCATTAATCCAACCAAAAATAATGAAATAAAATTTGAGCCACAGTATACCACTCCTTGGGAATAAAGCTAAATATTTTTAAAAATCACATTTTCCATCAAGGCCTCTAGTAGGAAACCATTTTTTGCACACCACTGTTTCCCTCAGTGTCCTTTCTCAAATGAGTACAATGTTCCCCTGTGGCCAAATTTCCCTCCCAGGGAGCAATTTCAGTGCTAGGATCATTGGACTCAGTTCCCCAAATAGAATGTTTCAGTGAGACCATGAGAATTCCAGGCTCACAAAGGGAGAGGAGAGAACAGGGCAAGACGTTTGGTTTCATTTGTCACCATTTTAAAAACTCTGTATGCTAGCACACCAAACTCTTGTCTGTATTTACCTTTGTACCACAGTATTAATCGCTATTGTTCATATATTGTGCTGGAAGTCTGAACTGACTCTAGAGGATGAATTAGCAAGAGGGTATTTTACCAGGTATGATCTGACTTCAGTTGTGCCCATGTTATAATGTGTTTCCGACATAGGAGAGTCGTGCTGCTGTCTAGATCTTCTTGAATGTTGATAAAAATGAATGACTACTACAATACATTTTGTGTTGCTTGTTGGATGAATTTGCATGTTAACTGTAGGCCAATATAGATTTGCCTTTAAAACTCTGGAAGAGCTACATAGTCATCATTAGTTTCTATTAATTATGCATCAGAAAAAAGCCATTTGTTACCAAACTGGAAAAACAGAGGCTTTTCTTAACTATTTCACATACTGTAACAAATAAGAATTTAAATTTGTGATAGCACTCTGGTTGCTCTAAGCATAATTAAGAATTTTTGTAATTAATAGGTTGCTAATTATTTATTACTGCTAAAAAGGAACAAAGGCATAAAATGACCTTCTACTGATTAGATTTTCAGTTTTCCTTCAAACTGGAAATGGCTCCATAAATAGGATCTATGATTTTGTTTCATAAAACACAGCAAATCAATGTTTTATGTAAAATATTAAAGTATTAATATAAATATGTAAGAATAAAAACAATCTAAATCTAGAAAATGGCAGTCCTAAATGTTCATGAGACAGATTGTATTAATTTAACCAGGACTATGTAGAAGTAGAAAGAAAAGAAAAAGAAAATCTTTTTAAACCAGAACAAACATTAAAAACTATTGCAGAAAATAGTGGATTTTGGATTCCAAACATTTTTGACAGTGTAATGGAAATTTTTCTGTAATTTTCTTACCATCGGGTATTTTTTAAAGTATTCATTAAGTTTACCAAAAGTTACTGTAGCTTAAAAGGTTTTGTGAGCACTAACTATTGGCAGAAACTGCATTTGCAAATAAAAATAAATGTTTGCCTTTTCCCCATTGTGTTATTGGAAGCAGTCATTTCCCAAATTTATTTTCTTGAGTAACCAAGAATGATTTATTTGTGATGCTGGGGAGTGCAAATGAGTTGGTACAAAGTTGTAGGTAACATCGTGATGACATGACCTAAAGACAAATATTACCATCCCCAGAGGTTGTAAATAGTATAAGATTGTGATGATATAGATACCACTACTGAAAAAAAATTATTACATTCTGGAAGGCCAAGTTCAAGGAAAGCCAGGTTCAGAGCTAAGAACTCTCATTCCACTTCCCTGTTCCAAAGATGCTAAACTGATCTGAGAGCTTTTATTAACAAAAGATGAAAAAACAACCTGGATTCAAGAGGGTGTAGTGAGAGCTCTCTGGGAGCCTAGAAGAGAATGTTGGGCTTTCTCTTCCACTTTGGGTGACAAGGGGGACATTAACATTGATCTCATAAAGTTGGGGGATGGGAGAGCTTGTGTATAAACAGCCTATTTCCCATCCAGAAATATTGGAAGGTGAAAACCCTCAGGAAGTAGCCTGCGCTAGCAGGATGAAAAAAGGCATTGTATATCGTGTGTCAGGGCAGACAAAGGTGGAGGCAACCTCCCCTAGACAGGTCTCCTCTGCCCTTACTGAGCATGGAAGAAGACATGGAGTTTCCTTGACCATGTTTGATGGAACACGGAGAGGACACAGGGAATGTGTGAAACCACTTAACTAACAGGATGCTCAACCTGCAGAGTGCATTGGAGGCTTGCACCATGGGAGCAACTGAAGGGAGATATGGCTGCTTTTCCACAGGGAGACAGGGTCAAGGTGGAGCTGATTCCTACTCTAAAAACCACATATGTCATCTACACAAAGACCAATCCAAACAGCAGAAGCTGTAGCTTTCAGCAGAACCAAAATGAGACTCAGTTCTCTCCCCTTCCTTTAATAGCATCTCCAAGGCAGCTGACTACAGCCAGCTAGTTTACTGGAACCTCCCTTCCCCACTGGTCCACATAGAATAGGGCCATGTGTTAGTGTGAGACCCTACGATTTGAAGAAGGTATTTAAGAGAAAGAAAGGGGGAATACAAGAGCACACCATATATTCTGCCACTACCTCCCAGTTGCTACCTCTTCCTCTAGTAGAAGTTTAACAAAGCAAAGGAGAGGTGTTATTTTTGAATTAGAATGAGATCGAGTTTCAAACTAGATTAGACAGGCAGAGTCAGACTGAGTTACAGTCATGTTCCCTTCATCCCTGGGGAAGAACATATTTAATGGCAGTCAATGGAAAAGTAAATCATATCATGAAGTTAACTCAATGAGTTCAGACTGCTTGGTCAAACTGATCAAATGAACAGTACAATGTCATAAAAAAAAAGGGTAATGAAATTCCAGGCAGCGAAAAGATAAATTTTGTTCTGAAGCAGATACAAAATGTACAAGCAGGAGAAATTTTGTGAAAGTGACATGACACAGTACAAATCCACATTGTGCAGTAAAATCAGTCCATTTGATCCTTGAAATGTGTGCATATTGAGTTGTGTTTCCAAGTCAAATGAATACATTATCTTAGTGTGGGTGCTGCCAAAAGAAGAGTGTGAATAAAGACTTAGACACAAATACTTTATTTGGGAGATGATGTCAGGAAGATTAACATGGCAGAGTGAAGAAATGAGACAAAGAGAACAAAATCAAGAAAGTGTGTTTTAATCAATGGGATACTACAATAGGCAACTGGGACTCAATCCCATTGGTGACCTTCCAAGAGACACTTGAGGATTGTCTTTCTGGAAGGGGGCACTGGCATATTTAATTATCTCCTATCAGTCATTGGCTGAGAATTGTTCCTACAGCATCAACTCTCCTTGCCCTGCACATGGACAAAGTTTGTTCACTTTGCTAAAAATGGCACTGCAAATGACCTCCAGAAGGGGCTGCGGGAACATGAGTGGGACCCTGAGAGCATCTCCTATATATACGGATCTAACTAAAAACAAAAAGAAGATGTGAGAAAGTCTATGGGTTGCTGAGTTATGAATCAAAATATACTGTTTTAAAAGCAAAGACATTTATTATCCTGAAAGATTTTTTCACATGGCAAATGCTTTGGTCATTATGCCTCATTGTCAGCATTTCTAAAAACATAAAGCTAGAAAAGACTTCAAGATCTTATATGATTCACTTTAGCTGGGTTAACCAAGGCCCCAAAGAGTTAGGTAATGACAGTACATTAGTCATAATACAGGTTGGGTATCCTTTACCTATAAATAGTTGGCACCAGAAATGTTTTGAATTTGGGATTTTTTCAGATCTTGGAATATTTGCATTATACTTACCAACTGAGGATCCCAAATCTGAAAACCCGATATCCAAAATGCTCCAATGAGCATTTGATTTGAGCATCTGACATGATGCTCATGATGCTCAGGAACTGTTTCCTGGGACTGAGGGAATCCTGCAAAGAACCATTGAAAAAGTTTTGAATTTGGAAGGATTTTGGATTCAGATTTTTAGATTTGGGATGCTCAAACTGTACCTAAATAGACAGTTATACACACATGCAGGTGTGGGCATACACACACACACACACACGCACATGCACACACACGCATGCGCGCACACACACACCACATTATATCAGTTCCATGAGGGCAGGAGTCCTTATGTATTTTGTTCACCGCTGTGTCCCGGTACCCAGAGCAGGGTCTAGAAAGCACAAGATCAGTGCTAAGAAACACGATCTCAACTGTCGTGTGCTTTTGTAAACCCCTTCCCAGCAGACAACCTGACAGGTTCTGTCACTTTAAATGACAGCTGAAGTACCATTGACCCTGGACCCTCTTGGCTGTCTGAGCTTATAAACTCCTTCTCAGAAAAGTTTTTTAAATGCATAAAGTAACAGCATAGGCTTATAAAAAAAACTGATTAACATATAATTATCAAAATTTTAAAATGTAGCTATAATGCATTAAGTAACAAGATCTTTTGATGGGTCAAATAACTACCACAATTTCTAAGTAATGAGTATAAATGATTCTTTTGTGATACAGTTGGCAAGTGTAAGGTGGCTATTTCTATTGATGGCAAATTCACTGGTCTGCTTATACTGCAGGGGTTTAATGCCCATGTTTACCACTGAAGGAGATTCTACCTTTCACTTGAGGTTAGCAAAAACTGGAGGTGTAATTTGTTCCCATCCAAGTCCATAAACTCTGACAGATCCCCTCATCCCCAAACTGATAACCCCTGAGTGGTTTACTGAGCTGGAGTGGAGGGGAATCCCTGCGTAAAAATTATCTGAATCCAAAATAAACTGACATAGAAAACTATGGAAGTCAGACTTAAAGCTTTTGTACTAGTTCATTTGAATCTTTCATGACCTCTTAACTGGCAGGTAAAATTGGAACATGCATGTTAAGAACTGTGCTATAAAAATGCCACTAATGATAATTTTTATAGTGCTTCTCCAGTGTGACAGGCATTGTGCTGGGGACTTCCAGGTGCTTCATGAATCTTCAAATAACTTTACAAGGACGGAGGAGTAAGCTTCATTTTCAGATGAAAAAACATGAACCCAGAGAAGCTCAATAATTTAGATAATGTTGCACATACTCTGATAGTAAAGGCTTTTTAACCAGAAGTCTTCATATTTCTTCATCGACATCACCTGGAGAGCAGAGTAAAACTGCGGGTTCTAGGGTCTCACCACAGAGATTCTGAATGTCTGGGATGATGCCCTAGAACTAATATCTTTCAAAGGTCTCCTAGGATGACTCTAATACAGGATGCTTTTGAATGCACTTTGAGACACAACGATTTGAAGCTATATCTGGCTCAGGTGGCTTGGGGTTGTTCCGGGGAAATGTTTGAGCTCAATGCCAGTTTGAACCACCTGGTGGTAAAACTCATCCCTACACATGCAGCTGGCTGCTTCACCCAGACTCTGCAGGTCACTCCTACTATCTTTCCTCCTCTTTCTCCATTCATGTTTCTCAGATGTTTCCCACACCCACGTGGCTTTGCCAAGTCTTTGCTAAGGGAAAGACTGGACAATTGGCAAAAAAAGAGAGATGATAGTTTGGAGGGTGTTCTCAGGCTCCAGATCATAAGCGAGTGTCCCCTGCCCCTCTGAGGCTATTTCACTGGGAACTGTTTCCTGGGACTGAGGGAATCCTGCAAAGAACCATGCTCTGAATTTAAATCAAAGTCACCCTCCCTCAAGAGAAATCCACATATGGTTCATCTGGCCTGGCTTTTCCAGGCAGACAGACCCAGCAACCAGGCCCAGCATCCTCTTGTGCCCACAGGCATTTGTGTTTAAAATCCCAGTAAAAAAGAAAAATGACAGTTCAATGGGTAATTGAGCATCTGTGGTTTATCTGTTTGTTTTCTTCCCTGTCTCTGAAGCTTGAGAAGCAATGCAGATAAATGAGCCATAGCCTCATCCTATTCCTGGCCCAGGAGCAGCTGCAAAATATAGGACAATGGCAATGACAATGGGCAAGGAGAGGGTCCATAGCTGAAGCCCAGGGTGGAGTCAGTCTCTGAGCTGGGAGAATGCCAGGCACCGATGCGTCCTGAGACCACTGCTCCTGCTGTGCGTCATGAGACTCCCCTTTATCGTGTTTAGTTGATAATAAAGATGAAGATAGGGCTGAGAGAAATAAGGTGAGGTTCAAAGGCAACTAGGCTGAGTTTGAGACGTCATTTTAAAATATCTAGGTAAAAATGGCATAGTAAACAATAATGGTAATCATAACAGTAATTGTAATAATGGCTTTTTATGCATCCTGCACGTAACAGGTAGAAAAATCACTGATATTTGGATTCCAGAAAGATTGAAGTAGCTTAGACACAGGGATGTGGTCATGAGTCAACACTTTATAAAGAGCTAGGGCACTGTGACATTTTGAGAATGACATGTTTGTTGTGTGTCATTCGTTCTTTTGTCAGTCCTTCCCTGTAGAAACTAAGGTCAAGTTTATTACTTTATAGACACTACTGAGCCAGTACTCAATAGGTGCTCAAAACAGTAGTTGATCTTATGTATATTTACATAACAATTATGTAATTACATGACAATTCCAAAACTAATAATAAGCCTTATGTTTTTTGAAAGCAAGTTTAAAAACCACAAACACAAGGGAATTTTCAGACATATGACTCAGAACGTTTTAAGATTTCTTTTTCAAAAGGGTTGTAGAAGGGAATGGTAACTTTTTGTGAAGTCCTAGATAAATCTGACTGTCCATTTCTCCCCTAAATATTCAGATGGGTCCAGATAAGAAATAAAAAGTTTTAAAAAATTACATGGGGATGCTAAAAAAGAAAGGGTTTGTCAAGTTTGGGGAGTGGTGGTGAGAATATCACAGATGAGTATAAGAATGGAGTTAACCATCTTTTGGAGTTTTCATTGGCACCACAGGTATCTTTTTTTGTGTGCGTGTGTGCAACATGCAATTTTTAGGAGGAATTGGAGATTTTCCCTCACTGGTAACAGGTAGATACTGAAGAGAGATCATGAAGATTAAAAGATTGTAGGTTGGAGAGAGATCCAAGATGGCCGATTAACAACAGCTCAGGATTGTAGCTCCCAGTGAAAGCGCAGAGAGCGAGTGGACGCCGCACTTTCAGACGAATTTTTGTTGCCCACAGACTAGGAGATTCCCGGCGGAGGAGC
>CAUYLG010078246.1:0-13790 GCA_963573385.1 Cacajao melanocephalus | reverse complement strand
GTGTAAATTAGTTCAACCATTGTGGAAGACAGTGTGGCAATTCCTCAAAGACCTAGAAATAGAAATTCCATTTGACCCAGCAATCCCATTACTGGGTATATACCCAAAGGATTATAAATCATTCTATTATAAAGACACATGCACACATATGTTCATTGTGGCACTGTTTACAACAGCAAAGACCTGGAACCATCCCAAACGCTCATGTATGATAGACTGGTCAAGGAAGATGTGGCACATATAATACTATGCAACCATAAAAAGATGATGAGTTGGTATCCTTTGAAGGGACACAATGAATCTGGAAACCATCATTCTCAGCAAACTGACACAAGAACAGAAAATCAAACATCACATGTTCTCACTCATAGGTGGGTGTTGAACAATGAGAACACATGGGCACAGGGAGGGGAGCATCACATACTGGGGTTTGTGGTCGGTGTTTAGGGGTGGGGGGGGGGTGGTTGGGGACAGATAACATGGGGAGAAACGCCAGATATAGGTGACAGGAGGATGGAGGCAGCAAACTACCTTGCCATGTATGTACCTATACAGCAATCCTGCATGATCTGCACATGTACCCCAGAACCTAAAGTACAATGAAAAAAAAAACTAAGTAAAATAAAATAAAATGAAAAAAAAAATGGTAACACACTTTGCTGACAAAAGAGCAATCTCAATAATATGGTAAAATTTCTTTCATCACCACAACCATGGAGTTAGCCCACATGAACTACTATAGGGTCGGACTGGAAAAAGTTGAGGACCCAAATTTTGTCTATTTTCCTGACATACTCTGATTTTTCCCCTATCCAGCACAGTTGCTCCAGCTATGAAATTTAGTCTCCCTGCAACCATCTACTGTGGTCTAGGCACAAATTTCACTGGAGGACATCAGAAAGCCAGTCAAGGGAAAGCTCATTTTCTTGTACTTTGAATCATTTGTTAATTAACTCATCCATTTTTGGCATTAAGGCTCTAGGAAACTCACATATAACCAATACTGATGAAGAAGTATAGATGGTTAAATCAAAGATCTATGTATTAGTGCAAGCAGCAGCTACTTGACTAGTTAGTGATGAGTGAGAGGTAGTGCCAAATTTGAGCATCAATATACCTAGAATCTCCAATTTCTCCAATGGGTATAGCTTACTCAAAAACCACCAAGTCAGCATGTGTATATTGTTTCCTTAGAGAATGATAACATGATTGTATATTGTTTTCTTTTGGTGATATTATAAGATGGACTACTGAGTTGCATAAGGTTTCTTCATTAAAAAAATATTCAAACAAATCTTAATGAGAGTTTATTTGAGGAAAAAGAAAATTAAAAAAAAAAAAAAACAATAAAACTCCCTAGGGTATATCCCGTGTAGAAACAAACCGGAAAAAAAAAAAATACTAAGACATTTTAAATCAGCTTCCCTTGAATGATTCAAACAATTCATGCCCATTTCTTTTAATCATTACTTTCCTTTCAAACAAATATTGGCCAAGAGTACTACCTCCATTAAAGCAGGGAGCATTATCTGGTTTTGCAGTCTGCACTGCATTTAGCGGAGCCTATGAATCAGAAAGAGTTTAGTGACTGGGCCTTATTTACATATGTAAATACAGGAACTTTTTCCAGTTCTTCAGCAAAGTCTCTACCTCGGCTCCTAGATCCAAAATGCTGCATGAAAATTTGAACAAAAGCCAAACGCTCAACTGACAGACAGGGAAATCAGATGACCATGCTATTTATGGTCAGGGGAATAGTAGTTTTGCTTACAAATCAACAGCAGGAATTAAGTAGTGGCAATTCTTTCTCTTCAAAGCCAGATTAATGTTGTTAGCAGCTTATTATCCGGTGCCTGCCTTTTTTATGGGCCAAATAACTCATTTGAAAATTTATGATTTTTTCATTTTTGCATTTTTAGTTCAAGTAATCATCTAGGATACAAATGTGTTTCCATGCAATACAGGCATATGACCATATCAAACACACCTTGAATTAATGTAAAGTCTGTATAACATGCAAGTAGCAGATGCTAACCATTTCAAGGTCACTAACTCATGTACTTTTTTTTAAGTTTTAGCTGCTCCCAAAAGCTTTTCATGACTCTCTCAAGCTGGTCCCAGCCCGTTTATATTCCTATAGCAATTTCACTTGGAATTTTAATATCTAAATAGTTATTCAAAAGACGAGAATGCAAAGGCCTGACTTTACTCAACCAAAGGTGATGCCCCACAATATCTGTTCCACACAGAGTTTCCAATCAGAAATTACACTGTAACACTAAATTCCAATAAAACCATAAAATCCAGTAGGTTGACCTACCACAAAATTTAATTCAATCTTTTTTTTTGTATTACTAATTTTAATGCACTGCCCAAAATACAGCATGTTGAATGAATGAGTGAAAAAATGTTAGCCTTGGGAATTTTGAATAACTTGGATACACAGCATGTAGATTCATTCACAATTAAAATATAGACATTTTAACTCTCCAATTTAATATACAGTTGATCCTTCAACAGCATAGGGGTTCAGCAACCCTAATGAGCCCCACACACAGTTGAAAATATAGCAATTTCTGACTCTTCAAAAACTTAACTAACTAGTAGCCTACCATTGACCAGACAATATAAACAGGGGATTAACACATACTTTTTATGTTATATGTATTATCTACTGAATTCTTAACAAAAAAGAAAGCCAGTGAAAAGAAAACACTATTAATATGGAAACCATCAGTCTCAGCAACTGACACAAGAACAGAAAACCAAACACTGCATGTTCTCACTCATAGGCGAGTGTTGAACAATGAGAACATGTGGACACAGGGAGAGGAGCAGCACACACTGGGGGCAGTTGCGGGGGGTAGGGGAGGGACAGCGGTGGGTGGGAAGGGTGGGGAGGGAAAACATGGGGAGAAATGCCGGATATACTATGTACCTATGCAATAACACTGCATGACCTGCACATGTACCCTAGAACCTAAAGTAAAATAAAAATTTTAAAAGAGAAGAAAATTATAAAGAAAAGAAAACATATTTACTATTTATTAAGTGAAAGTAGATCTTCATGAAGTTCTTTATACTCAACATCTTGACACTGAGTAGGCAGAGGAGGAAGAGGAAGGTGTGGTCTCTTGCTATGTTCCCAAGGGTGGCAGAGGTAGAAGAAAAACTGGGTAGAAGAGGAACTGTGCATTGCAAACCTGTGTTGTTCAAGGGTTGATCGTACAGATGTATATTTTTAATATGTTTACTATTTAGCAAAAATAGTAAGCAAAATTATACTAGAAATTCTCCTCGATACCTCCTCAGTCCTGCTCCCAGGACTTGGCCAATGTGCTACCTCTGCCTTGGAGTTTCTTCATGCTTCTCTTTTTCTCTGACCCCAACTCAAAGCCTGCAAGGTTTTCTCTATTTAGTCCGGGTTTTGTTAAGTCTCTTCTTTTCAGAATCCGTCTGCTTTCATGAGCAGGGAAGGCCATTACACACTCATGGATCTTTTTAATCCATACTCGCTAGGGTGTTGTCTGCTTCAACATCCTCGAACACAGAAGTTTAAATAATTAAATCATAAAAAGAAAACAAAAGGAATGGAAGCAAGAAAGGACAGGAGGGATGACAGACAGAGGCAATGTAACCTTTCTTTCTCTTTTTCTTTTTAAACAGGTACCCTGCAGCTGTTTAATAAAACCATCTACTTACAGTGATAAATTACTTGCAAATTATATCAACCCTAAATTGCCTCCCAAAGTTCTAACTGCTGATGGCAGCAATGTTTTATGGAGATTTAAACAAGGTAATTTGGCAAAGAAGCATCAACTCACACTTGTGCAGCCCTGAAATGACTATTAGGTGGCAGAAAGTGCCTGAGAAATGAGGTAAATGTCTGGAATACCTAATTTGTTACTTTGTGTACTTGTGCTTCCTGAGTTGTCTGTAGCACAAATGTTTGATGGTCAAAGATATTTAACCTTCATTACTGCTTGTGGGAGCATTTGTCTGTTATTTTATGCTAAAGAAAAAAAGTGTTTCTATGCAGATGGCTTCTGACCTCAGTCTTCTAAAGGGCTTTTGCCATTGCCTTGTTTGTCAGTCTCTCTCTCTCTCTCTCTCTCTCTCTCTCTCTCTCTCTCCTCTCTCTCTCTCACACACACACACCCCTTTTTTTTTCAGAGTGACAGCTTAATAAAAATTCAAATGTTGACTTCAATTGAATCAAATTTGAACTACAATCACATGACATTTTTGTTTTAAAGTGAGATGTAGTCACTGCATTCATAAAATATAAGAATATTAAACTTACAAATCAAATAGCACAAATGCTTGTTCTGGCTGTTGACCTGGGCTCTGTTTTGCTGCCACAGTCTCTCCCATTTCTCCTGTTTAACAGAGTATTCGACTGAGACTCAGGTGAAGGGACTGAGCTTCAATAGCTTGATTCAGACCATGGCAATGACAAAAAAAAAAATATATATATATATATATATATATATATCTTTATCAACAAAACATTTGCAACATTTTGGATTTCCTGGAAGCCCTTCAAAAATAAATGACTGCTTTCACCAGAAACCACCTGGCTTAGTACAGAAGAGGCAGCTTTTCATGCTTGGGTATCTGGTGTGATCATCAATAATCCCTAGGGAAGGTACCTGCCTGACACAGTAGAGACTGCTAGGTAGCAGCATGGTAAACTAAAGCAAAAACTCTATTTGTGAAGATTGCTGTTTTAACTGAGAGAGTTTTGCAGAAATGAAACAGAAACCCCAGAGATGTCCAGAATTCACAGATGTCCTAAATTGCCTAGTTTTTTAACCTCTTATGTCTTATTTATTCATTAATTCATTGAGTTAACAAATATTTCAGGGTCCCTCCTACCACCATATATTTTGTGAGGCACTCTGATACAGTGGCTATCAAAAAGACAGAATCTCTGCTCGTAAAATTATGCTCTGGGGGAGGAAGTAAACATATAAATAAAATTATTATACATTATTATAAGTGCTATAAGGAAAAAATTGACTATGAGATACTCTGTAACATAATGTGAAGAGGGGCTGTGTAAGATAGACTAATTTGGCTGGATTTTACAACGATTTGAAGGGGCTCCTTTTAAACAGTGACCTGAGGAATGAGAAGGCACCAGATAAGCCTATGAAAATAAGGCAAGGGAGGGAATTAGCATTAGGTCAGGTTGAGGCAAGAGCATGTGCTCAGATTTGAAGACCTTAAAAAAGTCTTGGAAACTGCAGCGTGACATCAACTTGGAGAGATGGCCAAGGACATTATAGGTCATATTAAGGAGCTTAGTTTTTTGCTTTCCTCAAGAGCCTTGAGAAAAAATGGGGCTTTAATTAAAACTCATTGATGACTAATGATTTTGAACATTTTTTCATGTACTTATTGGTTATTAACGTATATTCTTTTGTTAAGTACATGTTTAAATTTTCTGGTTCTTTTTATTTTTTGTCATTTTATTGTTGATTTATAAGAGTTCTGCTAACATAAGTCTTTGATGAATTCATGTTATTTTCAATATTCTTTACCATTTTGTAGCTTACATGTTCATTTTCTTAATGATGTCTTTTGGAGAGCAAACATTTTTTATTTTAATTATGCTCAATTTATGAATTGTATATTTTGTAGTTAGTGAATTTTGTCCTGTCACAGAAACCCTTAACTACACTGACATCACAAAGATATTCTCCACTTGCTTTGCTCTACCTAGATTTGTATTCTAGATTTTATGTTTAGATCTATGATCTACCTAAACTTAATTTTTGTATGTGGAGTGAGGTAGAGCTCAATAATTTGTTCTTTTTCCCTGCACTTCTATTATCCAATTACAGTGTTAACTTTTGTTAAAGTTCTTCTGTTAAAGATCTTCTCAGATTCCATTGAATTGATGTGGCACCTTGGTAAAAAATTAACCATATATATTTGTGGTGAAAACAATTTTTATTTGTCAACCTCACAATAATTAAATTCAAAATAAGATAAATGAGTGGTATTTTCAAAACTAAAAATCAACTACATATACGTCATCCTCTTTCTATTACTTTAATATATTTGCCTTTCTGTATGTCAGTGACATGCTGCATTAATTAACAGCTTTATTAGTCTTGAAATCAGGTAGTATAAGTCCTTCAACTCCTGTCTTCTTCTGTGAGATTGTGTTGGCTATTCTACATGCTTTTCATTCCTATATACATTTTAGAGTCAGCTGATCAATTTCTAAATATAAAGCTTGCTGGAATTTGGATTAGGATTAAATTGATACCATAGTTCAACTTGGGAACAATGATCATTTTAGTAGCATAGAGTCTTTCACTCTATGAACAGAGTGTATCTTTCTAATTATTTGTCTGTTTTAATTTCTCTCAATAATGTATTATAGTCCTGTAGACATTTTATTACACGTATTTAAAATTACATACTTTTTTATTTTATCACAAATGTTTTATTTTATTCATTTTTACAATTGTTCAATGTTAGTATTTTGAATTTTTATATATTGATTCTATATTAATGACTTTGCTAAAGTCACTAATATCAGTGCTAGAATTTTTATGTACATTCCATAGGAGTTTCCATGTGCACCCAATCATATCAGCTGAGAATAATGAGGGGTTTTTCTTCTCTAACCTTTGTAACTTTTATTTCTTTTGCTTATCTTTTTACACTAAGACTTCCAGGCAATATTGCATAGCAACTATCAGATTTGATATTCTTGCTTTGTTCAAAGTCTTAGAGAAAAATCATTCAGTGTTTTGTCATTACGTATGATGATAATTGGATTTTTTTAATAGATAACCTTTATTATATTGAGAAAATTTCCTTTTTGGTATATTTTAGTTTGCTAGATGTTTTTAACACAAATTGGTATTAGATTTTGCCAAATGTTTTACCTGTATCTATTGAGATGTTCGTATTTTATATTTCATTACGTTAATGTGGTAAATTACATACATTGCTTTTTTTAATTATAAAAGAAACAAAAAACTCTGTATTCCTGAAATAAATCGCACTTGGTCATGATACTTTTAATATATTGCTGCATTTGATTGGTTAACACGTTCCTAAGGATAGTAGGAAGATTTTGTTGTTACTGTTTTTTTGCTGTTGTTGTTTATGAATTTAATTACTGTACCAAATAAAGAAAAACTGTGTTTTCTGTATCTTCTTGTATCAATTTTGTTAAGTTGTATTTGTCAGAAATTTGTCTGTTTCATCCTAGTTATCAGTTATTCACATGAAGTTGTTCATAATACCTCTTATCCTTTAGTATTTGTAGAATATAAGCATTTAAAGTAACACATATTTCTTAAATCTTATCAAATATTTATTCAGTTTAAAATATTTTCTATTTTTCCTATGATTTACATTGTGATTCATGGATTATTTCCAGGATTTTCTACAATTTTCAAATAATTGAGAATTTTCTGTCTTATTAGTATTGGTTTTGAATTTATTATTTTTATGATCTGAAACATAATCTTTATTATTTAAATCATTTGCAATTTGCTGAAATTTTATTTGTGGCCCATCACGTAACTAATCTTGAATGTGCATTTGAAAAAAGAAAAGTGAATTCTACAGTTCTGAAATGCAGCCTTTAAAAACATTAAGTAGATCAAATTAGTCAATAGTGTTTAAAAATATTTTATGCTATATTAATTTACAATTAAATTATATTTTTATATTAATTATATTAATCCAATTACAATTGTATTATAATCTACAAGTGGATCAATTATTTAAAACATGGATAAAATCTTTAATATGATTATGGATTTCTATAGTCCTCCCTTTATTTCTGTTAAGTTTTGCTTCAGATTACATGCAGAAATATTTAGAATTTATACATCTTTTTGATAAAAAAGAAACCCATGTATCATTATAAATTTTCCTTCTTGTGATAATATTTTTTAAAATTATGCATTAGTATAGATACACCACATTTCTCATGGTTAGTGTTTGCTTGGCCTCTTTTCTCACTCTTTTGCATTCAAGCTGTCTGTACCTTTATACAAAATATATGCTCCTTATAAAAGCACATAACTTGATCTTACTTTCTTATCTAATCTTAACCTCTGTCTTTTATTTTACTTTGCTCAAAGTTTCTTTCTTTTTTTAATTGATAAGAAAGGCTAAATATCTACATCAAGCAAATTAACATGTGTACTACATCATATATTTATCATTTTTGTGATTAGAACACAAAATCTCTTAGCAATTTTCAAGTATACAATATATTGTTATGATCTGTAGATCTATTGCACATCTTGGTGACAACCACTTTAACAGGAAATTTAGACCATTTATAATTAGTATAAGTTTAATGTGGTTGGGCTTAAGTCAAGAACTTTTGAACTTGTTTTCTATTTTCGCCACTCTCTATCTCTTCTTTCCTCACCTTCTTTTGTATGAATTCTGTATTTTTTATAAAAACTCATTTTATATTTTTTTATTGATTTTTCTCTACATATTTTCTAGCAGTTACTCTAGAGATGATAATATGCATCTTTAATTTATCTCATTCTATATTCATATAACATTTTTCTACTTAGTGAAAATTGCATAAATCTTATTAACAATATATAATACTTTCATTTTTCTACCTCCTACCGTTTTGCTCTGTTGTCATACATTTTACTTTTACATACACTAATTTCTATAATACACTTTTATACATTTTGTTTGTATTAGTCATTAACAGTTGGAATAAATGTTTTAAGCTGGTATTCTAAAATTAGAGAAAAATTAATGTATTTACTTCTAAATGCTTCCTCATTAGTATTCCTTATTTCCTCTTGTAGGTCCAAGATTCTATTTAGTATCATCCCTTCAACCTAATAAATTTATTTCAGCATTTTATGTAATGTAGCACTATTAGAGATGAATTATGTCAGCTTTATTTACCTTTTTTAAGGTGGATATATCTATTTGTTTTTTATCCTTTAAAAAATCATTCCATTAACCTCTGACCTTTATTTTATTGATGAAAAGTCAGCCATTTTTCTTATCACTATCCTCCTGTATGTAATGTTTCTTCCTTAAATCGCTTTAAATATATATATATATTGCTTTTTATACCTGGTTTTAAGCACTTTCATCACATGGTGTCTAGATATAGATTGATTATTTGTTTGCTTTTGTATTTGGTGTACTTGATGTTTCTTGAGCCCTAAGATAATTATTATTGTTATTTTATCAATTTGAGAGATACTTTGTGGCTACGTTTTTAAAAACGTTTTTTTGCACCATTTTCTCTCCCCTTTCTTTATAGTATTCTAGACATGTTAGTTGGCTGATGTTACCTTACTGGCATCAACTTCCCTGGTTCTTTTCTTGTTCACTTTTTTTTTCTCTTTGTGCTTCTGTTTAGGTAAATTTAAGCTTACTAATTTTTTCTGCTATATCCAGTCATCTGTTAAGATTATCAAATTAATTCTTCGTTTTTTCTATCAAGTATTTATTTCACCGTTTTAATTTGCCCCTTTTTTAGAGTTTATTACTCTGGTAAAATTCTTTATCTATTTGCAGATTTTGTCCACTTTTTCCGCTATACTTAACATAATTGTCATAGTTATATTAAAATCCCTGTCTGTAATTATCGTTATCTAAATTATTTCTCTGTCAGTTCTATTGACTTTTATTCCTTCAAGTTTTACATTTTCTTGTTTGTTTCTGTCATATGTTTTTTTAATAAAAATTTAATGCTGGTTATTATGTGTCAAGGAACAATAGAAGTGAAGTAAGTATTATTACACTCAGAGAAGAAGAACATGGTTTTCCTTTTGCCAGGTTGCTAATTTGTGATTTACCTGTGTCTGGTTTTTACTGTAGCTTTACTAAGATTAAGTTCACTGCTGGATTAAAATTTTTTTTTTCAGGGAAGAATCAGGACTTTACTTTCAACAGGGATTGAGATATAAGTGCTGATGAGTTTCCAGAAATCTTCACATATTACAAACCGTGTAGCTTTTTTGGTTGCTAAGGAGTTCTCTGTGCTCTCTAGCCCTGCACCCAGATTTTTGCATCCAAAAAAACCTAGCTCCTCTTCTTTATGCTTAAACTTTAGCAACTACTGCCTTGCACATGAAGAAGTGGAGTGCCTTACAGGGTCACCTTTCAATTTAGCTCAAGAGAAGTAGGAGAGAGTTCAGTAAAGAATGTTCAGTGATTCCAGGCAATTGTTCAGAGTGTTTTTACAATGCCCATTTCCTCTCTTTATGGATAAATGAAAGTGCAGGAGATATTTTACACATTCTAAAGTCCATATGATATTTTAATATCTAAGATAATAAGTGCTTTGTGATCAGTAGACACTCTGTATGTCTTTATTTATTGCAGTTGAATGCTAATGCAACTGGAACTGGTGAAGACAAAACCAACAGTTGTTCAGGTCACATCAACTTACACTATATAAAAATAAGAGAAGTACAAACAGGCAATGCATTGAGCAACAAAGCACAAGTGAATCCACACACCCCATCTTCTCCCCAGTATAAAAGTCATTTTTATATTTTAAAATAAATAAAAACAAAGTATCAAGTATTTCCTGGGGGCTGAGGCTGGAAACACCCATATAGAGTATATTCCATTACATGCATTCTTCATTTTGATATTGACTTAAAGGTCAACAGGTTAATTGAAACAGGATAAGCTGATGGAAGCATCAATGAAGTCTGATGGATTCATCAGTGAAGTCTGATGGATTTATAACCTCACTAACTCTTGATCTTTCGCATTTCAGAAAAATGTACCTCACTATACTCATGTCAGTTCTTAATAGATACATGAAATTCACCTTGAATTTTCTAAAAACAATATAACAAAAGATTATCATTCTCATTTCTCTTTAAAGAGTAGTTATTACAATTATAGATGTATAAGAATTATGAGGGGATAATGCTAAAATGAAAATTCCTAAGTGTCCATCCCCCAAAAAAATATTGATTCAGGAGTTTACAGATAAGGCTCAGTGTATTAGTCAGGGTTCTCAAGAGAGACAGAGCTAATAGGATAGATGAAGGGGAGTTTATTAAGGAGTATTGATTCACACAATCACAAGTCCCACAATAGGTCATCTGCAAGCTGAGGAGCAAGGAAGCCAGTCCAAGTCCCAAAACCTTAAAAGTAGGGAAGTCAACAGTGCATGCTTCAGTCTGTGGCCAAAGGCCTGAGAGCTCCTGGAAAATCACTGGGGTAAGTCCAAGAGTCCAAAAGATGAAGAACTTAAAGTCCAGTGTTTAAGGGCAGGAAGCATCCAGCACAGAAGAAAGACGAAGCCCAGAGTATTCAGCCAGTCTAGTCCTTCCGTGTTACCCTGCCTGCTTTTATCCTAGCTGTGCTGATTAGATAGGGCCTGCTCAGACTGAGGGTGGGTCTGCCTCTCCCAGTCCACTGACCCAAATGTTGATCTCCTTTGGCAACACCCTCACAGACACACCAAGGAACAATACTTTACATCAATCCAATCAAGTTGGCATTCAATATTAACCATCACACTCAGTATCTGGATGTAAGGAGTGAGGTAAGCTCTACTTAAAATGTTGCCTTCTAATAAAGCCTCATATTTTAATCTGACTCATTACAACCTGATAAGAACATGTCCTGGCACTGATCTCCCTGGTAACCTCTGACACTACTGAGTCCTCATTGCTTTAATATCAGCTACACTGACTGTCATTTAGTTCCTATAAAACTGCATGTTTCTTTCTATCTTTATGATATCACATTAGCTGTTTCCTTTACCTATAACCCCCATTTTTTGTCCAATCAACTCCTTCGTATTCTTAGATCTCAACTTAAATTTTTCCCTAATGCATAAATTATATTAGGTAGGTTTAATTTCTCTGAGTCACCCTCCCACCCCAATTAGATATATCTTTTAAAACTTGCACTCTTCACTGCCATTTACACAGTTATAATTACATCCTTATTTTTGTAAACACTGGTTAAATCACTGTCTTTTCCAGTAACGGAATAAGCCTAGTGTAGAGACTGATATTGTTGGTTATGCTTAACAACATACTAGTGACTATCAGTGCTTGGCACAAAGTAGACATTTAATAAGTATTCATGGACTGACTGATTTCATGTATGAAAAAGAAGCCATTTCAATCACTAACTGTGTGCCTTTCCACAATGCGTCATTACTGTTAAGTCTAGGTCTCATTCCTCTTCTTCTTCTTGAGACAGACTCTCCCAAATTTTACTCCATTTATGTGGTTACCTTGGGTGTCGTCCTGTTATCTCTAATAAACCTTCCTCCAGACCACAGTTGATTGGTCAAAGCAAAGGCAATTATAGTTCTTGTACAAAAGTTTTAGAAATAAGGTCAAGAAAGAGAAGCAGTCTCTCCTTAGGCAATTGGTCTAATAGATAAATAGGTAATTCATCTAATAGAAAAACACACAAGCTGCTGAACCGTCAGCAGCCATTGCTCGTACTTTAACAATGGACAAAGTAGATAAATTCCTTCTGCGGAGGAAAAAGGATGAAGTACACATGCATAGAGATGTGTGGAAAAATAATCCTGTTTTCAGTCTAGGCTGTAGTGACTCCTGAGGTCCAATCACTATCCTATACTTGGGCTTCCTAAGGAAATTCTCCACATTGGAAATCTGATAAGATCTCACCCGGCAAAAAATCAAGGTGTCTGCAGGGCCATATACCTTTTTGTGGGCTCTAGGACCCTGCTTTATTTCTAGAGGCTCTGTGTTTTCTGTGGCTAGTGGCCACTTTCCCCATCCTCAAAACTAGCAACGTTACCCAAGGTTTTTGCTTTCAAGGACTCATGTGATTAGGTTGGGCCTACCCAGAAAATCTCCTTATGTCACGGTCCTCGCCAATAATCACATCTGTGAAGTCTCTTTTCCCAGGGAACATATCCATAGGTTCTTGGAATGAGGACAGTGACATTTTTGGAGAACCATTTTGTTATTTGCCAAATTCAGTGTCCTTGAAACAATTTCTCCTTTGTGTATATAAACGAAGTCAGACTGAATTTCTGTACCAAAAAGAGTCCCCTCCATAACCTCTTCTGTGTCTTCTGTCTAGATTAATAGCAATCAAATTTCTAGGTTGGAAACCCAGAGCTTCCCTCAACATCTTCTATTCATAGCACACATATCCAATTATTCACTAAGTCTTGCATAATTTACTCCTAAGATGGTTTGACTTAATCTTCATTTTCCATTTTCATTCTATTCAGCAGTGTTTTAGCTCTGGGGTTAAATCCCTATTTACAACAATAACTTACAACCTGGATTCCCTGCCTATGATTTCTTTCTTACCATAGTCACCCTCCTTGTTAAGAATAGAATTATCTTTCACTACTTATCACGTAAGCACATAATGTTACAAATTTCCTAATAAAAAGCATTCAGTGGTCCTGAAAACCTTTAAATTAAATTCAGAAATTCATAAAATGGTCAAATTTAACCCAGGGTGTATTTCCTTTTATTTTGCCTTCTTTTTCCACCCCTTCTCCTGAGTTAACTTGAGAAGTTAATGAATATTTATTTATGGCATGAAATGTTTGCTTCATCCATCATTCATTTATCCCTGCAGTATAATAGGTACAATTAATGGTGGAAAGAAATGAAAGCATAGTCTAGGAAGGTTGATGAAAATGTTATGGTAGAGAGATCCAAGATGGCCGATTAACAACAGCTCAGGATTGTAGCTCCCAGTGAAAGCGCAGAGAGCGAGTGGACGCCGCACTTTCAGACGAATTTTTGTTGCCCACAGACTAGGAGATTCCCGGCGGAGGAGCCACA
>CAUYLG010078243.1:0-46003 GCA_963573385.1 Cacajao melanocephalus | reverse complement strand
GGGGCCTCGCCTGTCTCTGCTTGTAGGTGGCGTGGCCCCCCGAGCCCAGCTGCGCTTTCTTTGTCCTTCTGTGTCCTGTCTCTTTATTTCTCGGATCCTGTGCCTCAGCACGCGATAGGGGACACCCCATGGCCTTGTAGGGCTGGACCCTACATCCTGAGGGGTTCTCTGTTGCTGCATCCCGAGGGGCTCTCTGTTGCAGACAGCACTTGCAGAGGGTGCAGCTGCGGGAGCTGTCGGATGCCGAGGTCAGGCGGCATCGGGAAGCCAGGCCGGCTCTGCCGACCTCCCGGCTCCGCTTCATCCCCAAGCCTGATGGGCTGCGGCCGATTGTGAGCATGGACTACGTCGTGGGAGCCAGAACATTCCGCAGAGAAAAGAGGGTGACTGTGCTTTGGTTTAGTTTCCAAGTGTGTCTGAGCCCCGTGTACGGTATCCACTTAGATGAAGGGTGGGAAGAGGGGCCGCAGGTCACAGCCAGGTCCACAGCTCGGCCCAAGCCCATTGGTGGGCACAGTGAGGTGGCCAAGGTCAGGAAAGCAGCGTGGGGGGCGCTCCTGGGGCAGGGCCAGGCTCTGAGGACCACAGGCAGCTGCTGGGCCTGGGCCTAGATGCAGCAGGGCCTGAGGTCCCAGATCCGTGTCCTGCTGTGGCACTCAGGCCCTTGTGCTTCTGTCTGTGGGGCCCAGGGACCAGGCCACAGCTGCCAGAGCCCGTTGGGTGCTGGGCACCCTGGGACCTTGCCCCCCGGCTCCTGCACCCCACCCCTGTGCTGCTGTGGCTGTAGTGACCCTCTCATTTGAGGGGCGTATGGGGTGAGCCGGGCACAGAGGGGTCACATGTGGAACACACATGCGGCCTGCAGCATGTTTCAGACGGGCTCTGGGGAAGCTGTGAGGGGTTTAAGGCCCTGGGCCTGGACCACTGGGGATGCTGGGGCGGGGCTGCCCCTCCCCCGGGTCCCTCTGGGGGGCAGGGCACCAGCCGGGTGTGCTTTCCTGACCGCCTCCATGCTGTCCCACCAGGCACGCGATAGGGGACACCCCACGGCCAGCGTGAAGGTGCTATTCAGTGTGCTCAACTATGAGCGTACGCGGCAGCCTGCCCTCCTCGGCGCCTCCGTGTTGGGCCTGGACGATATCCACAGGGCCTGGCGTGCCTTTGTCCTGCGCATGCGGGCCCGGGACCCACCGCCTGAGCTGTACTTTGTCAAGGTGGGTGCCGGGGACCCCCGTCGGCAGCCCTGCTGGGCCTCGGGAGTGGCTGCCTGATTTGCACCTGTATTGGGTGGAGGAGGTACTCCTGGGTGGGCCGCAGGAAGTACAGGTGACCCTGTCACTGTTGGGGACACACCGGCTCCTGGGGTGGAGGCCTTGTACCCCGACTGCCCTGAGGCTCCTGCTCCCAGGGGAGGTCCCACCAGATACCATCAGAGAAGGGACTGCACTGGCTCAGCCACCAGGCCCTGGTGCCTCGCACCCCGGTCCTGAGCCAGGGGCCTCCTGTCCTGAAGCTCAGAGAGGAGACAGCCCGCCCTGCCCCTGGGGTCTGCAGGTGGGGGGGACATGGTCCACCCTGCCCTTGGGGTCGGGAGGGGTGAGGGTCAGAGAGAGAGAGAGGGGATGCAGCCCACCCTGCCTTTGGGGTCTGGAGGGGTGGGGGTCAGAGAGAGAGAGAAAGGGGATGCAGCCCACCCTGCCCTTGGGGTTGAGAGGGGTGAGGGACAGAGAAAGAGAGAGAGAAAGGGGACGCAGCCCACCCTGCCTTTGGGGTCTGGAGGGGTGGGGGTCAGAGAGAGAGGGGACACGGCCCATCCTGCCCTTGGGGTCAGGAGGGGTGAGGGTCAGAGAGAGAGAGAGGGGACGCAGCCCACCCTGCCCTTGAGGTCTGGAGGGGTGGGGGTCAGAGAGAGGGGGGAATGCGGCCGTGGCCAGGCCCTGGGAGCAGACGTGTCGTCTGCGTCACTGAGTGGATACCGTCAGCCTCCTCGCCTCTCACATAGGTGGACGTGACAGGCGCATATGACACCATCCCCCAGGACAAGCTCACGGAGGTCATTGCCAGCATCATCAGGCCACAGGCCACGTACTGTCTGCGGCGGTATGCTGTGGTCCAGAAGGCTGCCCACGGGCACGTCCGCAAGGCCTTCAAGAGCCATGTAAGTCTCCCGAGTGATACGGTTGTGTCCAGGATGTCTGTGTCTCTGGGATATGGATGCGTCTAGGATGCAGTTGTGTCTGTGATGTGTTTCTGTAAGGTACTTCCATGATTTACACATCTGTGATGTGTGTGGTATGTGCGTGTCCATGGCACAAATGTGTCTGTGGCATGTGTGTGCCCATTCTGTGTCTGTGGCACATGTGTGTCTGTGATGTGTCTCTGATGTGCATGTTTGTGATGTGTTTGCATGTGTGCGTGTGGTGTGTCACTGACGTGCATGTTTGTGGTGTGTGTGTGACACGTACGTGTCCATGCTGTGTATCTGTGGTGTATGTCTCTGATATGCATGTTTGTGGTGTGTGTGCATGTATGCATGCACATGGTATGTCACTGACGTGCATATTTGGAGTGTGTCTCTCTGTGACACATGTATGTCTATGATGTTCATATTTGTGGTCTGTGTGTCTGTGACACATGTATGTCTATGATGTTCATATTTGTGGTCTGTGTGTCCGTGACACATGTGTGTTCTTGCTGTATCTGTTGTATGTCTGATATGCATGTTTATGGTGTGTGCATGTGTGTGGTGTATCACTGACATGCATGCCTGTGTATATGTCTGACACGTGTGTCTGACGTACATATGTGTGGTGTGTGTGTCCTTTACACGTGCATGTGCGTGCTATATGTCTGTGGAATGTGTGGTGCGTCACTGACGTGCATGTTTGCGGCATCTGCGCACGTGTGTGGTGCGTCGCTGACGTGCATGTTTGTGTGTGTCGGACACGTCTGATGTACATATGTGTGGTGTATGTGACACGTGTGTGTGAGTGCTGTATGTCTGTGGTGTATTACTGATGTGCATGTTTGTGGTGTGTGTACACGTGTGTGTCTGTGCTGTGTGTGGCCCTCAGCCTCCCCCTCCCTCTGCTGTGCGTGAACCGCACCATTGTCCTCGCGCCCTCAGGTGCTGGTGTGGTGAGCTCCACATTTAGGATGCTCCCTTCCAGCACGGGTGTCCCTGTCCTGTCACAGGGCTGTGCCTCGGAGCCTGCAGGCCAGGTTTGGGAGGAGAGGAGGGATGCTGGTGGTACCTTCCTGGCCCTCCTGGCACCCCCCAGGACCCTAGCCTGGCCTGTGCCAGCTCCATGAGAGACGGGAAGGCCTACGCAGGCCCGCCCCCCCCCAGGCACTCTCCTCCCAGGGCAGCCAGGGCCTTGGGGTTCAGCAGGGGTGAAAGGGGCCCTGGGCTTGGGTTCCCACCGGATGGTCATGAGCATGCTGGAGTATGGGGGCTTAGCCCCCCAAAGCAGTGCCAGGCTGGGGATGCAGAGGTGAAGACATGTCCTCAGAGTTTCGGTCTAGGGAGAAGCACGTGTGAAAACCCGCCTGGACCATTTCTTCTCGCTTTTTCTTGAGACTATTGCAGGGATTTGCAAGTCTCATGTATGACTCAGCAGAATTTTACACTTGTGGAAACCTGTTGGCCACCACCTATGCCCAGATGTAGAAAGTCACCAGAGTCCAGGAGACCCCCTTCTCCCAGCAGAAGCCGCTGACCCCACAGTGACCCTGGTTCCGACCTCCAGGTCTCCGCATGAGTGAGATCAGATGGGAGGTGGTTTCTGGGATCCGAGCCTCAGCCATGCCGTGTGTGTGGCTGTGCATCCTGTCCACGGGTGGCTCTGCTGTGGAACACGCCACGTGGATGTATCCTTCCTGCTGCTGTAGACGCTCCTGGGTGTGGATTCCACCGCTGTGCCTGCTGTGAGCGCTCTGGCTTCTGGGAGTGTCCTGGGGGTCAAAAACCCTTGCCTCTGGGTGAATTCCAGGGGTGGGGTTGCTGAGTCACAGACCTGCATTGGGAATGTTGTGGGAATTTCCAGGGGGTGATGGTGACACCCCGGCTGACTGCTCATGAGGGCGGTCTTTGGTGGCTGCTGGCCTGATGGCCTCGAAGCCGCCTCGTGGGATGGTGCAGGGAGCTCTTCTGATGCCCCACGTGCCCACACCATTCATGCTGGCCGCTCTGGGGCTCTTGCATCAAGTGCCCGTCTGTCCTGCCCTGCTCTGTATGGGGGTCTGCCTCCCTCATCGGCTTGCAGGAGCTCTTTGTTCTGGCACAAGTCTGGCGTCTGACGCGTGCACTGTGAATGCCTGCGCCGTGTGCGTCTTGTTTTTGTGCTTCTCATTTGAGGCCTTTGAGGACTGGAAGTTCCGCCCGAGCTCCTCCTCCTCTCAGGTCTGCAGTGGCGTGTGTTGCGCATGGGAGCACAACTTTGCTGTGAACTGCGTGAGAGGGATCCAGGTCCCCACTCCTTGTGAGAACCGAGTGCCTGATGATCTGAGGGGCAGCCGCTTCATCCTGGAACCACGCCCCTGCCCACTGCTGCCCCTTGGAAACGTCTTTCACGAAACCAGTCCCTGCTGCCAAAATGGCTGGGGGCCCGTGCGCTAAGGAACTGCCTCAGCGGCATCTCATTGTTCTGATAGGTGGTCTTTTCTTTATTGAGCCCAAAATATTTTTGGATTTCCGTGATGCTTTCTCCTGACCTGGGACCCATGGGCTGTGTGGCCGTGTTGCCTGCTTCTGGGTGGAGAAGGGTGGACCTGGGACCCATGGGCTGTGCGGCCATGTTGCCCTTCTGGGTGGAGAAGGTTGCAGGCCCCATGGACCTTCTGTGACTGCCTTCCAGGCTGCTTCCCATGGTTGAATCCTACTCATGTGGTTTTAGTGCGTGGCCGTGCCAGTAGCTCCTGGGGGCTGGGGATCAAGCTGATGCATAAAGTCACCGTGCATCCTTTTGACACCTCACAAACTCCAGGTCACAGGTGTCAGTGTTAGCATGTGCCGTGTGCCTGGTAACCTCCTGTCTTGGGGACACAGGGGCTTGGCAGGCCCTGTGATAAATGGCAGGTCCTGGGGGACTCTGAGGAACAGGAGGTGGGTGTGCTGGCCTCTCCACATCTCTGGAATGTTCTCCTGCGTGTGCTACAGCTGCACCTGCATCCATCAGTGGGCTGCAGAGGCCATGGCTGTGGATGGCAGTCAGTTTTGGGGTGTGGTGTGTGGTGACGAGATGGTGGTTAGCGCTGGGGGGTGTGGCGTGTGGTGAGGATGGTGGTTAGCAGTGGGGGGTCTGGTGTGTGGTCACTGGGTGGTGTTCAGTGTTGGGGGGTCTGGTGTGTGGTAACCGTGGATGGTTGTTGGTCATGGGGTGTCTGGATTGCAGTGACAGCAGGTGTTGTTCCGGGTGTTCATAGCTAGTTTTTGTCCCCATTCCCATTTGTCCCCTTTCTCACACAGAATCTCCCCGGGGGCTCCCGGGCTTCCTCCCGCCACTGGGCTTGCCCACAGGTGGTGCGGCTCCATTTTTCCTGGTTGGAAGAAGCATGTGCCCGGCCCTGGGCCGGGGCGGGCAGCATTTGTGGCTCACACCCTCCCCTCTGCCGGCAGGTCTCCACCCTGACGGACCTCCAGCCGTACATGCGGCAGTTTGTGGCCCACCTGCAGGAGACCAGCTCCCTGAGGGACGCCGTTGTCATCGAGCAGGTCTGGGCACCGCCCCGCAGGGTTGGGCACACGCTCCCAACGGCGGGTCCTCACCTGGGGCGTCGCTGGGGTCATCATCAGACAGACTGTTGGCTCTGGGCAGGGGTCGGGTAGCAAGCTGTGGTGGGGCCGGGAGGAGCCGCGTGCCTTGGTGGAGTCCCCACCACGTCCCACGCTGAGCTGTGCCACGCTGTGGCAGCTGCTACGTTCCAGTGCCTGCTTACATTTGACAGCACGACCTCTCCGCTCTGCAGTGCTTTATTCATGATTTGCTAAACGTCTTCTCTGTCAGTGTTGATCTTGAGGCCACAGGAAGCGTGTCTCGCTCCTTTAGGAGGACAGGCCAGGTTTGAGCTGCATCCCGCTGGGCTGACTTCTCCACGCTGGGTCTGCTCACGTGGCACTGTGGCTCTTTGCAGATGCCTCTTTAGCCCTTGCTCCACTTATGGGACAGTCACATCCACTGAGTGAGGCTCAGAGACCTTTGGGCAAATTTCCTTTGCTCCCAGGGTGGGGATGAGGGGGGCCTGGGCTCCTGGGACCCAGACCCGTTGCTGTCTGGGCTGTGGCAGGCTGTGTGGGTCTGAGCCCAGCGGACACACAGGTGGCCCAGAGGGTATGTTCTTTGTCACATACTGTGCCTAAGGCCCTGTGTGTCTGCAGAGACTTGGCCTGGCCAGCCCATGGTGGCCCTACATTCCAGCCTAGCCCCTCACTGCATCGAGAAAACTGACCCCAAAAGGGACTCGGGGTCTTGGCCAGGTGGTCCTACCTGTCTCAGTACCCACCGCTCACTCCCGTCTCCCGTCTGCTTTCCCAGAGCTCCTCCCTGAATGAGGCCAGCGGCGGCCTCTTCGACGTCTTCCTACGTTTCATACGCAACCACGTCGTGAGGATCGGGGGCAAGTGAGTCAGGTGGCACAGGTGCCATTGCTGGTGGGCGGGCGGGCGGGTGGGGCTTCTGCCCACCTATCTCCTTTCTGTTCCCCGCTGACCTTCTCCAGGGGGCCACTGCGGTCTCTTTTTCTGGCCCCCTCGCCCCCTCTGGCTCCTGGGCTGGAGGCTCCCGAGGCCCCAGGAACATGGCTTAGCTGGCAGCTGGCAGTGCAGAGCAGAGGCCACTCGAAGCCTGGGAATGGCAGGCGGGATGTGGACTTGCCACCGTGCTGAGGACGAGGGTCGTGGGCGCGTCTGGGTCAGGTGTGCGGCTGAGCATTTGAGCCTGCAGCTTGTCAGCTCCAAGTTGCTACTGATGCTGAAAACCCGGCTCTCACACTCTCGCATCTCTCCCTCGAGGTACAGGAGGATTTTATCCGATTTTCATTCTCGTCCCTGTCAGGTGACCCTGCAAGGGCACAGGCTCTCCTCTCTGTGACTAGACTTCCCACCTGGAAAGTGGAGGCTTGACCGTGTAGTTTGCCCTTCAGTGGGCAGGCGGCCTGGGAGAGTTGCCATCACAGCCTCTGTGCCCGGTGCCACAGCCTATTCCCTGGATTTTAAGTAAAACCACACACCTCCCAGCAGCCGTCTGCCTGTGGCCCCACGTGTGCCCGGGGAGAGCAGAGGCATGGAGGAATTGCGTGCACAGGCTGGACTGCGGAGGCCCCTCTCTGGGATCATCTCCAGCAGACACATACGACTGTGCACAGCTTCAGAAGCTTTTATTCAAATATATAACTGTTAATTATTGCATTATAAGTAATCACTCATGTTATCTAAGCAATTATAATATTTATTAAAGTACAATTAGAAATATTAAGTGGTACATCCTAAAAAAACAGATTGCAGATGGCAGCAGAGGGAATTTTGACCAAGGGACACACGTGCACATGTGTGTAAGCAGCACCCAGGCCACAGAAGCCACTGGCAAAGTGTTGCAAGTAAGATTTCAATGCTGCAAAAGAAATAGCACTGGAAGATAAGTCCTCTCAGCAAGGCAGTTTACTTCTTCAGAAGGGTGCGGCACACAGATGGAGCAAGGGTGACCGTGTGTTTGGACAAGGGAGGAAAGGGGTATTTATACCTGATGGGGGTGCCCCCTACTGCTGTGTTGTTCCCCTGTTGGCTAGGTTAGACCGCACAAGCTAGACTCATCCCAACTGGCTGTTTTAAAGAGAGCAGGTCCAAGCTGGAGTGGGAGGGTGGGTGGTTTGGCGGGAAGGACCGTTACAGGCAGGTCAGAGCAGGTAGCTGGGGGTGACCTGGTCAGAGCAGGTGACCAGGATGAGTCAGGACGGAGCCGGGGCCGGGGGGACAGATGTGAACTACTGATTGGAACAGGCGGAGAAGGTTGTTGACTGGAACTACAAGGAAGTTAAACTTTAAAATAGAGAATTAAAGAATAAGAGAGCTGGACATACTGACATGCTGATTCTTTAAAGAGCAACTTGGGGTTCACTGTATCTAACAAAAGTCACCCCCAAAGCGGCCGCCACGGGACTCCTTTCTGGCCGTGAATTTCACTAAGATGGACCAAGTCACGTGCCATCAGTGTGTTGCGGGGGAGTGTGAGGTGTGGCTGTGTCCTCGTGCCCTGACAGACAGGAGGTGGCTGTGTCTGTCCCGTCCCTCGGACACGGACAGGCCCAAAGCTCACATCCCCATTGTGGTCCAGTTTGCCCTCTGAACAAAAGCATCTTCAAAATGTGTTGCCCCAAAAACCAAGAACAGAGAGTTTCCCATCCTGCACGCCCACAGGGGCGTATCTGCGTGCGTCGCCGTGCTGGGCTGGCCGGACTCCTCGAGTTGGTGCCTCTGTGTGAAAAGCGCAGTCCTCCTGCCCATCAGTGTGATGTCTGCACCGACAAGTAAAGCCTCTTTTTTTTTTTTTTGAGATGGAGTCTCACTGTTGTCTGCCCAGGCTGGAGGACAGTGGCATGATCTCAGCTCGCTGTAACCTCTGCCTCCCAGGTTCCAGCAATTCTCCCACCTCAGCCTCCTAAGTGGCTAAGATTACAGGCACCTGCTACCACACCTGGCTAATTTTTGTATTTTAGTAGAGACAGAGTTTCACCATGTTGGCCAGGCTGGTCTCAATCTCCTGACCTCAGGTGAACCACCCACCTTGACCTCCCAAAGTGCTGGGATTACAGGTGTGAACCACTGCGCCCAGCCAGAAAGCCTGTTTTTAAGGTGACCACCTACAGTGCTCCCTGAAAATAACAGGTCTTGTCTCTGCAGGAGGTCACAGTGTCTCTTAGCAACAGGAGTGGGTGTCCTTTGGGCTCCGGGGACAGCCGAGGCTCATGGGGCATGTGTGCCTCCTGTGCACACCTTCACATTCCAAGGGCCTATTGTGCTCTGTTTGTCAGAAAATGCACCCCTGGCATCCTTGTTTGGAGAGTGTGTCTGGTTGGTCGTTGTAGAACTGGGGGAAGGTTGTGTCCATCTGCACACAGCTGCTGCAGTAGGGCCGTCGGTCTTTCGCTGTGGGTACATACTTTGAAAAGACATGAGGCCAGGTGAGCATTTCTTCCAGGTCAAGTGTCTGTTCTGTAAATAAACTAAGGTGTAAAACACTCGTGAAAGAAAGCCTTGATGCACCAGAGGAAGGTTGTGGTCACACCGGTGGCTGTGTCTGCTTCAAGCCATCCCAGTTCACAGTGAGAGAGTGGGGCGCGGGGACTGTGTGTGCGTCTTAGGTGCGTGCCAGAATGATAGACGTGTTGCTGGTGTGCGGGGGCGCTCTGTGTGAGTCCAGCACACTCCTTGCCCGACTCTGGCCTGTGTCTCCCCCGCCAGGTCCTACGTCCAGTGTCAGGGGATCCCGCAGGGCTCCATCCTGTCTACGCTGCTCTGCAGCCTGTGCTATGGCGACATGGAGAACAAGTTGTTTGCCGGGATTCGGCAGGACGGGTGAGGATGCGGCGGGACGGGTGAGGATGTGGTGGGACGGGTGAGGATTGGGCGGGACGGGTAAGAATACAGCAGGCAGGACAGGTTTCCCAGGGACATGGGTGATGGTTGATTTGCTTTCAGGGCATTCAGTGTTAATGTTTCTGGCGCTCTGGAGGCCATGACTGTTCCATCTTGAGGCACCAGACGAGGTTGCAGCCCCTCCTTGGTGGGAAGCCACCCGGGAGGGGTCGCACAGGAGTGGTCTGTGGGCCCCATGTGGACTCTGTCCAGCAGCCATGTCTGCAGGCCTCGAGGCTCGGCAGGTAGGAGGGCCACTGCCCTGTGTGACGAGCTTGTGAACTCAACACCGAGGAAGCACAGCAGCTTCCGTGACATCCACGCGGGTTCCTTGAGGTCCTTAGACAGGTCTGGTGCAGCCTGAGGCTCCAGGTCACCCGGCAAGCCCTTGATAGGTGGCCTGGACTGGGCGTGTCTTCAGCCCATTGCCCATCCCACTCTCGTGGGGTCTACACCCAAGGACATCTCGCTTCTAAATATTGGGCCAACCTAATGTGGTTCGGCTCAGCTGCTTTTGTTGACGGCAGTGACCTTTTTAGTGAAAATAGTGTCAGACAGCGAAGGATGCGTCGTGAAGCCTGCAGGCCAGATGACCATTCCTCTAGAAGTCTCTGGGTTTTTCTTGTGCATCTTTTAAAACTCCGGTCCCAATCATAGCATGCACGGTGGATCGAGGTTCTTTTAAATTAAGATTCAAGTTCTGGGTTGAAATAAGTTTATGTCAAAGAAACGAAAATTTCTTGTACACACAGCTTGCTCTGGGACCCGGAAGGAAGTGTCCTCAAGCTGGCAGCACACCGGTCAGCCCTCTGGGACAGGATGCCTGGGTCCACGGCCGCGGGTGCCAGGCTTGGGCTCAAGGGTGAATCTGAGATTGCACATGGTGCACTGTGCCCAGCTTTCTGTGGACAGGGTCTGGGCCTCGGGTGACACTGAGAACCACAGCTGTCACGCTGGTAGAGGGCACCATGCGGCTCAGAAGGAGCGAGATTCCCAGCCTGGCATTCTTACCGTCTTCAGCTGCTTTTCCCTGAGAGTCTGAGAATTGGGGCCACACCTGACAGCCTCCGTTCATCCTCAGCTGGCGGAGAGTCACACGAGCCGGTGCCGAGCACCGTATGCTTGTGATAAGTAAGGAACTGCCTTACAGTTAACTGGAGAGCACGTCTGTTGGAAAGAAATTTAAGTTTTTTATTGAAGCGCTTTGGAGAGTGTCACTTTATTTTGTCTGTGTAGGTCGTTTGACGTTCATTTGCTCACAGAAAGACAGCACACGTGACGTGTGAAGTTAACCTTGCCCGTGCGTTTTCCTTATTTTAGGCTGCTCCTGCGTTTGGTGGATGACTTCTTGTTGGTGACACCTCACCTCAGCCACGCAAAAGCCTTCCTCAGGTGAGGCCTGCATCACACATCCATGGGGACCTCCGCGGCCCGTGGCCTTTGCAGAGCTGAGCCCCCTGTGTCCTGCCCCTGGCAGTGCAGCACGGTCTCATCCTGCCCCTGGCAGCACAGCGTGGTCTCGTCCTGCTCCTAGTGCCGTGGCGTGGTCTCGTCCTGCCCCTAGCACCACGACGTGGTCTCGTCCTGTCCTAGCGCCACGGCGTGGTCTTGTCCTGCCCCTAGCGCCACGGCATGGTCTCATCCTGCCCCTAGCGCCACGGCGTGGTCTCGTCCTGCCCCTAGCGCCACGGTGTGGTCTCTGCCAAGTCCTCTCTTTGTCAGTGCTGGATCCACAAGAGCAGAGGTGCTTGGCCGTGTACCCAGGCCTGGGGGTGCAGGGCTGCCTTCGGGAGAGAGCGGGCACCGTGCAGGCCCCGGTCCCATGGAGACGCACCCAGGTTACGCACGTGCCAAGTGCAGGTGGTGACCTGGCTCCTGCTGCTCTTTGGAAAGTCTTCAAGCGTGGTGGCTCCTAGGGCCCCCGTGAGACCCCCAGGATCTGTGTGGGGCCGAGGCGGCAGCCTCCTTTGCAGAATGTGCCCAAGCCTGTGGGGAGCAGGAGCTGCTGAGGAGCTCGCCCGCCAAGTTGGCTGCAGTCACGTTTCCGCATGGGGTGGTTTGGGATCAGTGGAGAATTCAGATTTGCGGTGCTGTTCTGAAGCGTGGAGATGGCAAGGGGTGGGTCTCAGAGTTGACTTGTGGCTCAAACTGAAATCAGGAGCAGGGAACCTGCCCTGAGCACAGGGGATTGTTGAACGTGATCTCCCTCGACGGCATCCACCCTAGAGCCCGCACTCTTGCTTTAAAGTGCGATTTGACGAGGGACCAGAAACCTCAAAAGCCATAAACAGAACCCTCAGCAAATGTGGCTGCCAGGGGTGGTTTTGGGTGCTTGGCTGGGCTGCGTTTGTGAAAACCCATCTGGACTGCCCTCCAGTGCTGTCCTGGGTGGGGGGCGCGCCCCGCATTCTTCAGCACCGTCAGTACTGCAGCTCGGAGCACAGCAGGCGGCGCCCATTTAAATCCACTAAGATCCACGTGGGATGAACCCAGGTCCTGGCTGACGGAGGGCTCAGGAGTGCTGAGGCTGCTGAGGGGATGGAGCAGATGGGGACGCTGCTTCTCTTGTGGCAAGGTCCTAGCCAGGGAGGTGGCTCAGCATGTATGTTGGGGCCCCACCCAGAGCAGGACCCCCAGGAGAGGAGTCAGCAACCATGTAACAGGCAGGGGTGGCTGCAGGAGCTGGGAAGGCACCAGGGGGGCTGAGCAGCCGGCCGAGGTCCCAGGTCCAGGCTACAGGAAGGGCAGTGGGACACCCAGGGCCAGAGCAGAGGCTGCAGGAAGGACAAGGGGATGCCCGGGGCCAGAACAGAGGCCGCAGGAAGGGCAGGGGACGCCTGGGGCCAGAGCAGAGGCCACAGGAAGGGCAGGGGGACACCCGGGGCCAGAGCGGAGGCCACAGGAAGGGCAGGGGGATGCCCGGGGCCAGAGCGGAGGCCGCAGGAAGGGCAGGGGGACGCCCGGGGCCAGAGCGGAGGCCGCAGGAAGGGCAGGGGGACGCCCGGGGCCAGAGCGGAGGCCGCAGGAAGGGCAGGGGGATGCCCGGGGCCAGAGCGGAGGCCGCAGGAAGGGCAGGGGATGCCCGGGGCCAGAGCAGAGGCCACTGAGCACAGGTGGATGCCTGGGTCAGAGCAGAGGTTGCTGGGCACAGGGGGCCTCCGTGAGCTGGGTGGGTGAGGCTCATGACCCCGTGAGGGAACCTCCTTGACATGCAGCTGGTGATTGGTGTTGCCCAGCTCACAGCCCAGCTGGGTCCGACACCTGGGCATGAACTCAGAACCCTCCCCTGCATCTAAAGCACAGCAGATGCCTTCAGGGCACCCGGGAGAAGACTGGCAAAGTCACTGAGGAAGAGTGATGCAGTGGGGGTTTCTTGTTCAGATCTTAGTCTACCCAGACCACAGATGAGTCTTTATAACAGGACTGTGGCCTTGCCATGGGGACACGTGAGATGGACTATCACAGAGGCCACTGGAGCCACACCTCCCGTCGAGTCCTGGCTGTTCTGGGTCCAGGCCAGGTTCCTGCGTGCGCTCACTTACCTGTCCTGCACAGGAGACAGGGCAAGCACCCTGAAGTCCGGGGCAGGGCTGGGTCCAGGCTCCTCAGAGCTTCTGCCAGGCCCAGCACCCCACCCCCCAGCACTGCTTCTCTGGGGTTTTCACAAGGGCGTCAGGGCCCCTCCTGGGTGACGTTGCCCCTCTGCCTTAGGACCCTGGTTCAAGGTATCCCTGAGTATGGCTGCGTGGTGAACTTGCGGAAGACGGTGGTGAACTTCCCCGTGGAAGATGAGGCCTTGGGCAGCGCAGTGTTTGTCCAACTCCCAGCCCATGGCCTGTTCCCCTGGTGCGGCCTGCTGCTGGACACCCGGACCCTGGAGGTGCAGAGCGACTTCTCTAGGTGAGCGTGCCTGGCCGAGAGCAGAGCCTGTGCCCGGCGGGGCACATGGTGCTGCAGGGCAGTCCCATCTACCCCGGCTTCCATGTGGGGCAGGCACCTGCCAATCCCAAAGAGTCAGGGGCCACAGGGTGCCCCTCCTCCCATCCAGGGCTGAGCAGAAATGCGTCTTTTTGTGGGAGTGAGGGTGCTCACAAGGGGAGCAGTTTTTTGTGCTGTTTTGGTAAAATGAGATTGTGCACCAGCCCCAGGAGTACTATGTCCTTTGAGAGCAGTCTGGATCCAAACCCAGAGCTGGTAAGGCCCTGTTGGGCGTGAGTCTCTCCAAACCCAGAGACGGGAGAGCCCTGTCAGGTTTGAATCTCTCCACCATGAGGGCACACACTCCGAGGCTCGTCCACAGCCCACGGGATGCCATGAGTTCATGATCATGTGTGACACATCGAGACAGGGCTGTTGTGTTTGGGGGTCTCTGTACAAAATGCTGGGGTTCCATTTTCCTTGAGCCCAAGAGCTCATGGCCCCACCTCAGGCTCAGACACAAATGGACTGTGAAGTTGGACACGGTTACAGAAATCTGTGCTGTTTCTTTTTTGAGTAAAAAGAATCAACATTCCAAGCGGGGCACTGTGGCTCACGCCTATAATCCCAGCACTTTGGGAGGCTGCGGCAGATGGATCACTTGAGGCCAGGGGTTTGAGACCAGCCTGGCCAACATCTCTACTAAAAAGTAAAAAAATTAGCTGGATGTGGTGGTGCACACCTGTAGTCCCAGCTGTGCAGGAGGCTGAGGCAGGAGAATCACTTGAACCTGAGAGGGAGGGGTTGCAGTGAACCGAGATCACCCCACTGCACTTTAGCCTGGGCAGCAGAGTGAGACTCTGTCTTAAACCAAAAAGTATCAGCATTCCAAACCTGTGGACAGGTGTTTTCTTTATTCTGTCCTCCGTCCTTCAGTAAAATTCACTGGTGCTGGGTTAGAGGCTGGAAATGGGGCCACCTTCCTCTAAAAGGCACAGCTTTAGGGGAAGAGAAATAAGAAGTAGGTGTTTGTTAAACCAGTGGTTTAAACTGAGGTCCAGTCATTCTGAGTTGAACAGTCCAGGTCTGGACTTTGCCTGTTTCCAGAATGCTCCCTGGGATTTGCTTCATGGGGGGACAGCAGGTACAGACACCCTCGTGATGGGAGAGCAGCAGGTGTAGGCACCCTTGTGCATGGTGCCTGGCGCATGCCTCATGCAGCCCCCTCCCCACCAGAGCGCCAGTCTCCTGTGCCACCACAGTCCCTGCCTCCCTCTCCTGACCTCACCTGATCCTGGCCTCTGCTGGCTTTGTCTGGGTGATTTCCAGATTTCCGGGGCTCCCAGCACCTCCGCGCCTCTCCAGGCACCTCTGCAGTGCTGGCCATACCAGTCAGCCGTAAACCATCCACTGCTTATTTTGTTTCCCATGAAACTGGCATTTTTAAGGACAGACACCCCTGGTTTCAGCCTCTGGCAAACGTCAATGAATGTTATTGAAGGACAAAGGACAGATGAACGAATCAGGAAAATGAGTCCTCTCTGAACACACTGGCAGAGCCACAGAGACTGGTACAGGACTGGTGTGCATCAGGGAATCAGATGTGGGTTCAACGCCAGAATATTCCATGCTCCCAAAGGCCGCTTGGTCAGAGGGCCTGCTTGCAGATGTGGCCCTAAAAGCTCAGCAGTGGAGGCAGTGGTTCACCGCATTCAGGGGGATCTCACATCCTCTGTGTCTGAAGTTTACAGCTAAGGCTTGAAGGACATCTGGGAATAGAAAACAGGCAAAATGATAGAGAAAAGTGAAAAAGGAAGAATGGTAAGATGGAAATTTCTTGTCCAGATTTTCGTCTCCCAAACCACAGCTCAGGTGACAGAAAGTGTGAGAATTAATGGACAGAACTCTCTCTCATAAATGTGTGTTAATGTGGTGTGTGGTACAGCTGATGGAAAAGAGAATGTGTGTTTAGTTTTCTTGTGTGAGAAAACTGGAAGAAAGTAAGTTGCGTCTTTATAACATACACCAGAGCAGATTCTAGGTAGAAGAGGAGCTACATGCAAACAACACTAGCAACAGAAACAAAAGACTCCAAAGAAAGGGAGTTGACGTTTCCCCGATTTGGTGCTGGGGAAAGACACACCGGGAGGCAGATGAAACCAGTGAGGAAACAGGCACAGCTTTCGCTGCAGAGAAACTGAACTTGCCTCAGCCACAGTGAAAGTGGCCGTTCCCTGGAGCATCTGTGTGTGTGACTTATTTAAGGGACCCTGCAAGGTGCTGCACATTCATCATCACGCTTTGTTCTCCTAATGACCTGAGACATAGAGGAGGAAAGGCTCCAGGGGAGCGACCTGCCCTCAGTCACCCAGCTGGCAAGGGGTGCACGTGATTGCAGCCTGGCCTACTCCGGGGCCCTCATTCTGCCTGAGGACTCCACACAGGTGAGACCCATAGGCTCAGGGCAAGCCAGAGCCCAAGGTCATGTTAGGGGCAGCTATGGAAGAAGAAACGGACATCTGATGCACACTTGGGAAGGTTCTACCGCCAGCATCAAAGAAATGTGTGTGAATCCGGCAGCGAGACCCGTTCCTCATGCTGGCTCCTTTTCTGGGCTTGCCGAGAGCCAGCGTCAGGGTGAGGCAAGCCGGAAGACTTTTCTGGAAAGCAGATTGTTTGCATGGAAGTCCTTACAATGTCCTCCTGTGTTTTCCCAGTAATTCCATTTCTGAAGTGACCAGACATTGTCTCGGGTCTTATTTGCCATTTCCAGTGCTCCAGGTGGCAGGACTTGCCACACCAAGTTACGAACCTCTCCCAGCACAGGGCTAAGCAGATACTACGTATCACAAACCTTACTCTGCCGTTAAACATGTTTTTGAAGAATGTTTAATGGCACGAAACATTTCTTTCAATGTAAGATTGTTCAGAGTTGGATGTGAAGGAACACACCCAGGGAGCCTGCTGTAGATGCCATGTGTTTGTCTCTGGACACGGATGCACACGGGAGTGAGGGGTGGCAAGGCCGTAGGGGACATCAGTGGGATGCCTCTGACCCATCCCTCTGGAGACACCCTGCATGTGCCATGTGCACTTGCTGTAGCCCTGTGTAGCTGGTGCCACCTGGCTCTTCCACCCCTGAGACTCAAACACAGCGAGATTCCCCACATCTGACTCAGTGTTCTCCCATGGAGGTGCTGAGTCATACCTGAGGGACACCCGGGAGCTGGGGCTCCACGGTTTATTATGTGTTTTTGGCTGGATTGTTTGTAGATGTCATGAGGGCAGATGATGAATGCACACACAGGGCCACATGAGACTTGGATACACTCAGCGCCACTAACCAGGTCCTGGTGGAGTTTGATGGTGCAGGGTCCAGATGGGGGGTGTAGCACGTTGCATCTGTGGAGTGAGCACCCAGCCCCCTTGGGCTGCAGTGCACGCCTCAGGCAGGACAAGGAGCAGGAGGAGGAAGGGAGGCTCTTCTGAGCAAACTTTGCGGGAGGGGCATGTTGTGGGGCGGGACCTGTGTCTGATATTCCCGCTTTGTCTCAGCTACGCCCGGACCTCCATCAGAGCCAGTCTTACCTTCAACCGCAGCTTCAAGGCCGGGAGGAACATGCGTCGCAAACTCTTTGGGGTCTTGCGGCTGAAGTGTCACAGCGTCTTTCTGGATTTGCAGGTGAGCAGGCTGATGGCACAGAGTTCAGAGTTCGGGAGGCGTGTGTGTTACTGTATGCACAAGTGTATGGGCATGCGTGTGGCCTGCCTGCAAGTCTGAAGGTGAATGTGTGGCTGCACATGAGTGCACATATGCACATGAGCGTGTGTGTACATGAATGCATGGCAGCATGTGCACAGGTGTACAAGGGCACAGGTGTGAGCGTGCACACACAGATGCGTACCTGATGTGCATGTGTGTACGTGTAGCATGCCTGCAAGTCTGAAGGTGAAGGTGTGGCTGCACATATGAGTGCACATATGCACGTATGCATATGTGTACATGAATGCATGGCAGCATGTACACAGGTGTGCAAGGTTGCAAGTGTGAGCGTGCACACGCGAATGCATACCTGACATGCATATGTATGTGCAGTCGTGTGGGCATTCATGTGAGGTGCATGCTTGCATGTGGGTGTGCAGTGGCACGCATGCACATTTGTGTATCGAGGGCCCCTCGTGTTCACCCTGCTTGGTCCTCAGCACCAGCGCCCCTCCTGAGACAGGGTCCCAGGTGTCGGTGGGCTGAGGCTCTGAAGCTGCAGCCCTGAGGGCGTGGTCCCATCTGGGCGTTTGCATCCACTGCCTCCCTCCTGGTTCCTTCCCATCCTGGCCGAGCCTGGGGCAGGCAGATGCCAGAGTTCTGACCTCCCCTCTGTGCTCCCCACCCCCAGTATGGTTCACAGCTGCCTCGTGAGGGCCAGGCTGGATTTCGCTGGGAAGAGGGATGGTTTCTTATCAAAATGATCCTCTTATTCCATTTGAATGGGTGATAAAGCAAGAAGTAAGAACTTAGAATCCCAGAGAGGTTTCTGCTGTTTCTCACTCTTGGTGACTGTAGGTGAACAGCCTCCAGACGGTGTGTGCCAACATCTACAAGACCTTCCTGCTGCAGGCTTATAGGTGAGCCACCACCAGGGGGGCGCGGGCCCAACCTCCAGGGACCCTCCCCGCTCTGCTCACCTCTGATCGGCGGCTTCACCTGGGAACTCCCGGGTTTTAGGGGTAAGGAGTGTCTTACGTTTTCAGCAGTGCTGCCCCCTCGGCATGCTTCTGTGTCCACATGGCTTTGTGCAAAGTGCGCATTCGGTCTCCAGGTAGCAATAGGAGCTGATGTGTCCCCAGGTGTCCCTCCTGTGCCTGTGCACTGGCCATGGGACCTCACAGAGGCCATCCCAGGCAGGAGGAGCGTGGGGTAAAGAGATGTTGAAGGGGGTGTCTTAGAGGAGGCCAGGAAGGTGTCTGAACGGTAGGTGGGAGATCAGATGCTGGGAGGCTTTGGGGTGTCAGAAGGCAGAGGCCCGAGATGGGTGCAGATGAGGGTCGCTGGTCCCGCCCTAGGAAGGTGCAGCAGAGCGTGGCTCCGCACACAGCCCGGCCAGCTCCTGCACTCCGGGCATGGCTGTGGTCCTGGAACATTCCCTGTCCTGGCTGGTCCAGGTCCACCAAGAATCAATGACTTTATAAAAGAGGGAAGGGCCAATCTGAGGAGGCCTCAGGGCTGGCTTCTGCCTGGAGTCAGGGCAGGTGGCACGAGCCTCTGGGCGGCACAAAGGGCAGTCAGGCACCACAGGCCTCCTGAGCCACTGAGAGCCGAGTGCCAGGATGCCAAAGCCCCACCCATGAGGGCTCCTCTCCAGGCCACCTCTCCTCTCTCAGTCTGCCTCGTTTCTGCCTTCTCTCTCCTCTTGGGATCCTCCCTGTCTGCCTCTCCATGGCGGGTGCCTGGGCCCTCGTGCAAGCTTCCCAACTCCGTTCTGGAAACCCTCAGAGTGTCCATGTCATTGTGCTGGATACAGGCTCCGCTGAGGACTGCAGACGTCTGGCCCTGTGGTGGACTCCATGGTCCAGCTGGTGTGCTTGGGGCTTCCCTGGGCTGTGAGGAGGTCAGAGGAGGCCTCCTAGGCATGTGCCATGTGGCCTTCTGGGCCAGTCCCCAGGTCCCTGGCAGCCACTGCCACCTGCTCCTCCTGAGCTCAGCTCAGCTTTGTCCTCATTTCCCCACCATGGTCACTGGTCCAGGAGCTCACAGAGGGCCTGGCTCAGGGCAGGGCTACTGGGTTCTCCCACCCACGTGGGGCCTGGGGTTGTCAGTTGATTAGGGTATCCGTGAGAAGACCAAGGTGTGATGGGCCATGGCCGCTTCGAAACACGGAGAGTCAGGCACGTGGGAGGCTCAGGAACCCTGTTCCCTCAATGCAGGAGTGGGAGAACGGAGAGCTGGGCCCCGATTTCACAGCAGTCAGGCTGCAGCAGGCGAGGCTGTGGCGGTCTGGGTGGCGCCAGGGGCGGGTGACTCGAATCTGCTGGGGCTCAGCTTTCCCAGCCATGCTGGCTGCACCCCCACACGGGCGGGGGATGGACCCCTCAGCCTCTAGCAGGCGGCTGCTTTTCCCTTTAGAAGAGAGCCCCCTGGCCACGCAAGGTATTTCCCTCCTGGGTCAGTAGCGTGGCCCTGTGCTGACCCCAGACCTCAGGCAAAAGCATTCTGTGCCTGGCTTCCCTCGTTGCTACGTGGGGAGACTTCCCAGCTCAGTAGTTACTGAGAGGCTGAGACGAGAGTGCTGGCTTGACTGGTATGATCTCAGGTCATTCCAGAAGGGGCTCAGGCAGTGAGACCAGGTACGCAGATGCCCTGATCACGCACACGTATGGGCACCTGTGCACAGACGCCCTGATCACACACACACATGAACACGTGCACGGGTGCCCTGATCACACGCACGTATGAACACATGTGCACGGGTGTCCTGATCACACGCATGTATGAGCTCATGTGCACAGGCACCGTAATCACATGTAGGAGCACCTTGCCTGGGTGTCCTGATCACACATGAACACACATGCACACACATGTAAGAGCACATGTGCACTTGCGCTGTCTCGCAGTGAGCAGGTCCATGCAGTCCTACCCCTAAGTCCCAGAAAGCTGAGAGGCCAAAGGAGAAGGCTGACAGGCCCGGCGCGGCAGCTCACGCCTGTAGTCCCAACACTTTGGGAGGCCAAGGCGAGAGGATGGCTTGAGACCAGCCTGGGCAACATAGGAGGACCCCATCTCTATGACAAATAGAAATAAAAGCTAGCTGAGTGTGGTGCTGTGCACCTGTAGTTCCAGCTGTTTTGGAGGCTGCAGTGGGAGGATTGCTTGAGCCCAGGAGGTAGAGGTTGCAGTCACCTGAGATCACACCACTGTATTCTAGCCTGGGTGACAGAGTGAGACTCTTGTCTCAGCAACAACAAAAAAGACTGACAAATGCAGTTTCTTGGAAAGAAACATGTAGTAGGGACTTCAGCTACACACAGAAGCCAAGTCTGTGTCCCAGTGGCTGTGAGACGAGGTGCTGGATCCCTGCACCGTCAGCCCAGACCCAGGGCTGACGCAGCACCAGGGCGGGCAGCTCAGAAGGGAGGCGCAGGTCATTGATTGCAATGACATCGAGGTTGTATGACTGAGGGCAGGTGTGCGGTGAGTACCTGCTGCTACACAAGAAAGTTGATAAACTGGAAGTCTTAGAGGCCTTCTCAGAACAGGGCTTAATCAGCAGCATGGCGGGTTAGCATCCAGCATGGAGCTGATTCAGCCTCCACGTATGTGTGCATTCATACAGATGGCACACAGAAATGTGTAGTGTACCTGTGTGTGCACTTGGACATGCAGGTACCTGCACACACAGACATGCACACGTGCCCACAGGGAAACCCACTCCCATGGCTTCATGCACACACGCACCTCTGCATGTGCCCACGCCCACACCCCTGGGCACCATCTCCTTAGGTGGCCTGTCCTCTGACGTGTCCGCTGTTGCCCAGGTTCCATGCATGTCCCATGCCCACACCCTGGGTGCTGTCTTGGTAGGAGGCCTGTCCTCTGATGCTGTCCACTGCCCCTCAGGTTTCACATGTGTCCCATGCCCACAGCCTTGGCGCTGTCTCGGTAGGAGGCCTGTCCTCTGATGCTGTCCATCATCCCGCAGGTTCCATGCGTGTGTGCTCCAGCTCCCATTTCACCAGCAAGTGTGGAAGAACCCTGCATTTTTCCTGCGTGTCATCTCTGACATGGGCTCCCTCTGCTACTCCATTCTGAAAGCCAAGAATGCAGGTATGCGGTGTCCAGCCTCCGTGGCAGCAGGGCCTGCCTGCTGCTGTTGGCAGGTCAGGAGACTGGTGAATTGGGCTTGGGAAATTCTCACCCCTTTTCACATCAGGAAGCGGTTTAACTACCGGCAGGCCCGTCTCCCACCCTCACATGGGATAGGCAGAGCACCTGATGGAAGGGATGGGAGCTGCTGTCCTTCCCACCTCACTCTGCCTGGGGAAGTCCTGGGGGGTCTGGCCCCTCCTATTTCCCCTGCAGTAGGATTTGGAGGGCCTGGCCTCTCCTGTTTGCCCCATGGTGGGATTCAGGGGACCCGGCCCCTCCTGTTTGTCCCGTGGTGGGATTCAGCAGGCCTGGCCTCTCTTGTTTACCCTGTGGTGGGATCTAGGGGGCCTGGCCTCTCCTCTCTGCCCTGTGGTGGGATCCAGGGGGCCTGGCCTCTTCTCTCTGCCCCATGGTGGGATTCGGGGGACTGGCCTCTCTGCCCCGTGGTGGGATTTTGGGGGGCCTGGCCCCTCTGTTTGCCCTGTGGTATGATTGGGCTGCCTCCTGTCCGTGGCGCTTAGGGGCCCTATGCAAACCCAGGCCAAGGGCTCAGGAAGAGGCCAGGCCCAGGCTCCCCCACCCGTCTCAGGAGCAGAGGCCATGCATCGCCATCACGGAGCTGCAGGCCCTCCTCTGCCTCCAGACACGTTGTCCAGTGTCAGGGAGTTTCTGATCCATCTGAAACTCAGGCCACGTTGAACCTGCGGTCCTGAGCTTAACAGCTTGTGCGTGCTGTTATCTCTATCTTGTGGAAATTTCATTTGGAGAAACTGAAGAAAACATGTCAGCTGTGACTCCTGTGGCGCGTGGGCCAGGGCAGCTGTCAGTGGAGCCGCCTGCGCCCCCTAGACCGTCGGGTGTGGGCAGCTTTTCGGTGTCTCCCAGGAGGGGAGCTGGGCTGAGTGGACACTCGGCCTCTGTTTGCCCTCCAGGGATGTCACTGGGGGCCAAGGGTGCCGCTGGCCCTCTGCCCTCCGAGGCCGTGCTCTGGCTGTGCCACCGAGCCTTCCTGCTGAAGCTGACTCGACACCGCGTCACCTACACGCCACTCCTGGGGTCACTCAGGACAGGCAAGTGTGGATGGAGGCTGGTGCGGGTACCCCCAGGCTCATCCTCAAACGCTGCATGTGGCACGGGCAGAACTCGGATGCTGCTGAAGTACAGGGGCCCCCGGGCCTGACCTCAGGGGCCTGGAGCCACGCTGGTGGCCCCGTGTGACTAAATGCAGGTGTCCCCAGGCCCGGAGCCTGGCAGGGTCCATGACTTCCCAAACCCCTGCCTCCCATCTCAGGGGCGATGCCTTCCCACCCTCGGGAGCCTTCTAACCCCTGACCTGTGCCCGCTCACGGCCTCTGCCCTGGCTGCTGTTCCGATGCCCGCATGGGGTCCTGGGCTCCTCGGGTCTTTCTTAGGTTCTGTCCTGCCCCACTGCTCCAGTGTCACCCAGCTGCCTGGCTGTCTGCTTGCCCTGGTGGGGGGTGTTCATTCCTTCACTGAGGTTTCCACTAGCCAGGGCCACACAGCACTGGGGCCCCGCCTGCCCGGCTGTCCGCACGTCCCAGGAGGGCTGGGGGATGTCCCCTCTGGCCTCTCCTGGAACGGAGTCTGACTTTGGCCCCGCAGCCCAGTCGCAGCTGAGTCGGAAGCTCCTGGGGACGACGCTGGCTGCCTTGGAGGCTGCAGCCAACCCGGCGCTGCCCTCCGACTTCAAGACCATCCTGGACTGATGGCCGCCCACCCACAGCAGGGCTGAGGGAGGGCACCGGCAGCCCTGTCACACTGGCCTCTACGTCTGAGGGAGGGAGGGGCGGCCCATACCCAGGCCAATGCTGCTGGGCCAGCCCCTCAGTTCCCTGGGTTGTGCGGTGCAAGGGGGGCTGGCCCCAGAGCACTCCTTCCTGTGTGGGAGGTCCCCTCCCTGGTGCCTCCAGGAGCAGAGCCGGCCCACCAAGACCCTCTCATTACAGGTGGGGGTGGTCCATCCTTCAGCTGCCCACCCTCAGGGAGAGATAGGCTGGAGAAGCAGGTGGTGGGTGCTGGGCCTGTCTGCACACAGCCTGAGGACCATCCTGGTCCAGGGGCCTTTCTCATGTCCCCAGAACAGGGGCTCTTGGGAGGCCCTCATCCCTCTGCACCCTGCCAGGCTGCAGCAGCCGGGAGCCTCTGGACCCGGGGTGCTGTTATGGGTGAGGCATCCTCCTGCTGACCGGTAGCTGCCATCACCCAAACCCCATCCAAAGTCCACTCCTGACAGGGCTTTCCCTGAAAGCAAGTGGCCAAGTCAGGCAGTTAAGACCACGTCCTTGCGTGCCCTGTGCCGCCCCTGTGTCCCCATGCTGGCCCCCGAGCCCTGAGTGTCCGGCCAAGGCCTGAGTGTCCAGCACACCCGCTGTCCTCACTCACCTGAGGCTGGCATTTGTCTCCACCCCAGGGCCAGCTCCTCTCCGGGGGCCCGGCTTCGGCTCCCGACACGAACAGTCCCTCGCCAGCCTTGCCGTTCTCCAGCCCTCACCCTGACCTCTGACCTCCACCCCCACCTCTAGGTGGAGACCCTGAGAAGGACCCTGGGAGCTCTGGGAATTCGGGGTGACCAAGGGTATACCCTGCACCTCGACGGGGATCCCTGTGGGTCATACTGGGGGGCTGTGGGAGTAAAATACTGAATCTATGAGTTTTTCAGTTTTGAAAAAAGTCTCGTGTTTGAATGCTAATGTGCACTGCATAGACACCGCTGTGCGTTTACAGAAGCGTCTGTGTGAATGGGGTGAGGGTCAGTGCAGACCCATGGCCTGGCTGGGCCTGGGAGGTTTCTGATGCTGTGAGGCAGGAGGGGAAGGAGGGTGGGGGGTAGACAGTGGAGCCCCCACCCTGGAAGAGGGAGCAGTAAGTCCAGGCCCAGTCGGGGTGGCAGGATTGTGGGGGCCCAGTTAGGGGGGCGGGGGGGATGATGGAGAGGCCTAGCTGGGCGCCCTCCTCCCCTGCTGGCCTGCAGCCGTGGCTCCAGATGTGCTTCCCTGGGGCACACCCTCCGGGCCATCAGCGTTCACGGAGGCAGAGGCATGACACCATCCTTTATAAAATCCAAGATTCCTCCTCCTGAGCCCCCCAACTCAGGTTGAAAGTCACATTCCCTCTCTGGCCGTTCTCTTCGGAGTGAACCAGGTGACTCTGATCTCTGAAGGGCTGGTAGTGGGGCAGTGCAGGGTGTGGACCTGAGGCTTCCAGGTGGGGCTGGTGATGAGCCCTCGTCTTCTGCCTGCCAGACTTCTTATCTCCGGGGCGGGTGCCAGGCACGCAGTGGTGCTGGACACACGTCCTTCAGCAGACAGAAGGAACTGGAAGGATTGCGGAGAACAGGAGGGGCAGTTCAGAGGGATGTGATCTTGGGGTGAAGAAAGCCTCAGAAGTCAGCTTGGGCTATGTGACACGAAGGCCCTGTGTAAGCGACTCTGGAGCCTTCCAGCAGGTCCGGGTGGGGCCTTACTGTGTGGCTGGGTCCTTCTGAGCACACCTTGGCCAGGGCTTCTGGTGTGAGCGCAGCCCAAATGTGCCTGGTGTCGGGATAGGGGCTCATGGCCGCTGGATGTGGCTTCGTTTATTGCGGCTGCTTCGGGGAATGTCCGTGACCGAGCCTAATGTGTTTACGGTGGGCCCAAGTCCACGGAGCGTGTTGTAAACACACACCGGCGCCTGGAGCCCCTGAATAGGAGCCTGAGGAAGGAGGGGCCCTTGGCAGCTGGCCTGGCTGTGCCTTTGCCCTGCAAACCGGAAGGGCGTGGCCCCAGGCCCTGTGGGCTGCCAACCTCAGTGGGAGGTTGCATAGAACAGGGCGGGGCCTCCTGGGAGCAGAGTCCACTCTCGGCACACCTGGGCTTGAATCCCAGCCTGCAGGTCAGGCTGCTGTTCAGCTCTCTGTCCTCTACGAAGCTCCACAATCCCATTTCTCCAGGTGCTTTTTGTTGAAATTTTCCTCAGGATCACGTGTATTTTTGCCAAAGTATTAGACTCTTGAAAAAGGTATTTGCTTTGATATGGTTTAACTCACTAAGCACCCACTTTTTGACTTATCTCGTTATTAGAGATGGATCCACTCTGTCGCCCAGGTTGTGGTGCAGTGGCACGATCATGGCTCACTGAAGCCACAAACTCCCAGGCTCAAGTGATCATCCCGCCTCAGCTTCCCAAAGCGCTGGGGTTACAGGTGTGAGCCACCGCCCTTGCCTGGCACTTTAAAAAACCCCTGTGTGGGCTGGGTGCAGTGGCTCGTGCCTGTAATCTCAGTTCTTTGGGAGGCCAAGTTGGGCAGATTGCCTGAGCTCAGGAGTTCAAGACCAGCCTGGGCAACACAGTGAAACCCCATCTCATAAATACAAAAATTAGCTGGGCGTGGTGGTATGTGCCTGTAGTCCTAGCCACTCGGGAGGCTGAGGCAGGAGAATTGCAAGAACCTGGGAGGCAGAGGTTACAGTGAGCCAAGATTGCGTCACTGCACTCTAACCTGGGCAACAGAGTGAGACTCCATCTCAAAAAAAAAAAAAAAAAAAAAAACCCACTGTGTAAGGTCAGGCCTGGGGGCGTGATGACACCTGTCATCCCAGTAGTTTGGAAAACTGAGGCAGAAGGACTGTCTGAAGTCAGGAGTTTGAGACCAGCATGGGTAACATCAGGAGACCCCATCTCTACAAAACATTAGCCCAGCGTGGTGTCCAGCAGCTGTACTCCCAGCTGCTTGGGAGGCTGAGGTGGGAGGATCACTTGAGCCCAGGGGGTTGTGCCTGCACTGAGCTGTGATGGTGCCATTTCACTCCAGCCTGGGCGACAGAGCGAGACCCTGTCTAAAAAAAAGAGAGAGAGCGAGAAGCTCGCTGTGTAGGCTGTCAAATCTCAGGGCAAAAAGGAAAGAAAACGCCCAGCTCTTGGGACTTCCTTAGGCCTGAACTTCATCTAAAGCAGCTTCCTTCCAGGTGCCTCCCACAGACAAGTGTGTATGGAGCAAGTGATTCAAAGCAGGAAGGGAGGAGAAGCAGGCAGGGTGGGGGCTGTGGGTGACGCCAGCCAGGCCCCCAAAGGGGAGTGGTGTTTCCCTGCCCCAGCCCCATGCTCCTGCTGGTACTGCACCTGCTGCCATTACCCTCTGTGTGGTTGGTGCCAGGTGCCCCCCTGGGAAGGATGCTGTGGTGCAGGGAGCTTCCCTAACCTTGGTGGATTTCAGAAGCCCCGGGCACTTAGGCAGAATAACGTCCCCTCCCCAAAGACACCCAGGTCCTTCTCCTGGGACCTGTGAATGTGCCAGCTGCATGGCAGAGGCGGGTGGAGGTTGCAGGTGGGATTACGGCTGCCAATCATCCAGTCTTAAGGTCATCCTGGATTATCTGGTGGGCCTGATATGACCACAAGGGTCCCTAGAAGTGGAAGAGGGAGGCAGGAGAGAGTCGGAGATGGGACATGAGAAAGACCACTGGCCACTGCCAGCTTTGAGATAGAGTAAGGGGCCCCAGCCAAGGAATGGGGGCAGCTACTCCAAGCCGGAAAAGCAACCAATCCTCCCCCATCCTGAGGGCACACAGCCCTGCCAACGCCTTGATTTTAGGCCAGTGGGACCCATTTTGGTCTCCTGAGCCGTAAGATAATGCATTTGTGCTAAGCTGTTAAGCTCCAGTGATTTGTTATGGCAGCAAATGGAGCACCAGGCAGGGAAATGATTACAGGACGGTTCTCAGAATGAGACCCTCAGCCCACCCCTGGGCATCATGTGGGACAGCTCTGGTGGAGCTGCTGCTGAGAGGGAGAGAGGAACAGAGAGAGCGGGGCTTCCTGCTTTCCTGTGTGCTGGCCATCTGGGCTCATGATGAAATACACGTGCTGGGGCAGCGGAGCTCCTGTGCCTGTCCAGCTCCAACGGCCGAGGCTGCTGCTGGGGTCCTCACACTGATGGGCAGGGATGGAGCCTCTTCACCCTGGACCCAGGTTTGACCAGGGCCCCATGCAAGTGCAGGTCACCCAGGTTTGTGGAGCCTGGTTGGGCATTTTGCTGTGGCCTGCAGGAGGGTCGGACAGGTCTCTACAGTGCCATCCAGATGCACAGGTTCCATCGTCCATTCTCTGTAGCCCTGGAGGGCGAGCATCAGGACAGGGCTGGGCCTCACCTTCTCAGCCTCAGGCAGGCATGAAAGAACCAAGCCTTGTGGGAGGGGGGCTGGCTGGCTTTCTCTTCTCTGACATGGCACGAAGCCCTGGACTTGCCACCTGGAGTTGAGCGTCCTCAGCCCCTAGCGTGGACAGAAGACTCACGCTCCCTGGCCATGGCAGTGGGGTCTGTCCGGTCCCAGGCCCACCCTTGGTGGGAGGGGTTGCTTCCCTTGGAGTGGGGTGGGCAAGTCCTGGGGCAGCTCCAGTGCAGACTGCGCCTACTGTGAGCTCCCGCATCAACGGCTTCTTCTGCACTTACGTCCTTCACACGTTCTCCCCTGGTTCTTGGTGACCTCAGACTCTCCCCTGCGAATGAGCCCTGTCAGGCTTTTGTAAACTGGGCTTGAACCTCCTTTTCCCATCAAATGCTCCCTGACTCGGTGCCTAGCAAAGCAGCCCTGAGTTCACCCTCTGCCAGGAGCCAGCTCACGGGACAGCCTGCCCTCACGTGGCTGCCGTGGTCACAGGGGCTGTGACCATCTCTGGGGTTGGCTGGCCTCATTTGTAGCCGGCTTTATTTCCAATTCAACATGGCTGCCCCTGAGAAGGGGAGGGCTCCTAATTCAGCACAGCTGCCCCTGAGAAGGGGAGTGCTCCTATGGGGTGGCAGGTCCTCCATTCCAGGAACTTCTGGTCATGTGATAGGAGCATTTTGTTCCTGTCCCGACACCGGTGTCTGAGACCGCCCCTGGGATATTTTTCCCAAGGGTGAGGGACAAGTTGAAGGTGCCACGTGTGGGTGGTGGCCACATGGGTAGCCCATCCAGCTTTGCTCTCACCACCTGACCCTTATTGCCCCACCCAGATGGTGCTCGGGTCCCTCCCCAGGCCTTGAGGCCTGAGCCCCTGGCCCTGAACAACCTTGGCAGTGTGATGGGGCAGATGCCCCTCTGCCTCCCTTTGGGGCATCCATCTGTCTACTCACTATCTACCTATGGGCCACCTCTATCCCTCCTCCTTTCTACCCATTCTTACCCATGGCTGCCTCAAGCACTGGGCAGAGTGGCATTTTCTGGAGGGCTGAGGGTCCACTGTGTCCTCTGTCCCAGCCTCCCACCCCTTCCCTTTTCAGCAGCTGGACAAGAACTCTAAAGCTTCAGGGAGGGCTACAGATGCTACTCCTTCTAGCTCCCCCTACAGAGTGCTGCACGGAGCCCCGGTCCCATTAGGATGTGCTACACCCAAAAGTCTGATCCGGGATGGGAGCAGGGGGCAGCAGCCCCCACCCTAGTTATTTTCTAAGTATGATAATGATGTAAAATGTGCCCTTGGATAAGTCAGAGTGGCTTGTCAGCACCCCTGCTGCCAGCAGCTGCCTGTTTTTTTTTGTCCAGGGTCAACGGCAGGACTTGCAGGCCCTGTGGTGAGTTGGGGATGGTGTCCTGAGAGCTGCCTCGGGACAGATGCCTTTTGGAAGCTGCCTCAGGGGACATGCGCCTTTTGGCAGTGTTGGTTTCTGAACACATCACTCCATCTCCATCTGTGAGCTGGTAACACCGTGAAACACCACTGTTGCTTTGGCCTCTGAGGGCTTTCCTTTGGGGCGTCACCCCTCCCTCCATCCCATCCTCCAGGCTCTGCAATCTGTCTTCCCTGCAATTTTATGTCTAGACTCTGGAGGGCGTGGGGCATCTCACCCAAATCATGAACCAAAAGGATTCTGGAATGGTCATGGAGAGACCCTACTTTAAAAAGCTGAACAGCGCAGGGAGAGAGTCCTATGGATCCTGTGAACTCTTGGGTCCAGCAGGGCCTGAATCCCGCCCTGGACTGGGCCAGTTCTGAGAGCTGGTGAAGGCCATTTGGTGTGAGTTTGTTTTGTGTCGGTTACAATGGAAGAGGCCGGCTGGTACGCCCAAGGCAAGGAGTTGTGGCAAGATTGTGAGGCTGGGTGAGGGATGCCAGACTGTCCTCTGCAGCAGCCCTGCCTCACAGTGGGGCTTTGTGACACGTTCATCCTCAAGTCCCCCTACCTCACTATGGGTGTGGGGGCATCAGGAGTGCAGGATGGAGGGACGAAGTGCAGCTGCCCCATGCTGTGGGCTCAGGATGCACTTGGGTGGGCAACTCTCCCCTGCTGTGGGCTCAGGACACACGTGGGTGGGCAGCTTTCACCTGCTGGGGGCTCAGGACGCACGTGGGTGGGGTGCACTCATTAGCGTTAATTGCGTGTTTAGCGCTCAGTTTCTATGCAGGTGGGCAGCGGTGCACGTGCTTTTGCTTACTGTAGACCCGGCTGGCTGGCGGTGGGCAAGGACGGTTCTCGACAAGAATGTGTATAAGGGACGCTTAGAACCGCGGTCGTGCTTTGTTGCTGGGATTTTCAGCACCACGGACAGCGCTACCCTGCCAGGCGCTCCTTTCAAAGGCGGGAGCAGGTTCCTTGGATGTTCACAGGGCCCCTCCCGGCGGCCGAAAGCCAGGACCTGCGGGGCCTCCTTCCGTGTGGCGAGTCAGACACCCTGTGCCCAGGGCCGGCTCAGACCTGGTCCCTGGCTCCGCGGTGCTGTTGCGGGGGAAGGAGGAGAGGAAAAAGGATGGGGAGGAAAAAGACGGAGGTGGGAGGAGAGAACGGGGGGAGAGGGAGGAGGGAAGCAGGCCCTGGTAGCCGGAGTATTCCGAAGCAGGGCGGGCTGGACGGGGGCTGCACGGGGCGCGGGTGACTGCCCCCACCCCCCGTGAGCGAGTTACTGCCTGTCGCCCCTCTGCCCCGGGACAGCAGGAGCCTTTTGGTGCCTTCTGTTTTTTTTGTTTTCTTTGTTTGGGATGGACTCTTGCACTGTCACGCAGGCTGTAGTGCAGTGGCCCGATCTCGGCTCACTGCAGTCTCCGCCTCCTGGGTTCCAGCAATTCTCCTGCCTCAGCCTCCTGAGTAGCTGGGACTACAGGCGTGCGCTACCACACCCAGCTAATTTTTTTTGTAATTTTAGTAGAGACGGGGTTTCACCATATTGGCCAGGATGGTCTCGATCTCATGACCTCGTGATCCGCCTGCCTCAGCCTCCCAAAGTGCTAGGATTACAGGCGTGAGCCACCACGCCCAGCCTTTTGGTGCCTTCTTAATACAATTTGATAGTTTGGGGAAATAAAAGTGGCAACCTGCAATGCTTCTCAGAAATAATATCGGGAAGGGTCAGCCAGACCGCAGACCCCAGACCCCGCTTCCAGGCTGGAGGAACGTCTGTCACGGTACTCTGGGAGAGGGACCCGGGCCCCTGCCGCCTGCGCGCTGTGGGAGACAGCCCGCCGGGGACCTGGAGGCGAGGTGCAGGCGGCCTTCGGAGCCACCCGGGCTGCCGCTCTTCCCCAGAGACCAGCCGGGCTGGGTTCCCGAGACTGTGGGACTCGGAGCCCGAACCTGCGAAGACCCCTGAGCCAGCCCTGCCAAGCTGCAGGACGCTCAGGCGGCCGGCTTGGAGGGATGCCAGGGCCCTGTGGGACCTCCCTGGGGGCGGGCCTCAAGCAGCAGCGTTGGGGGCTGGGTCTGCAGCCCTGCGCGGGCGTCGGGGAAACAGGGACCACGCAGGCACAGTGGCACCAAGGCAAGTGGATTGTGTATTGGGGTCAGCCCTGTGGACGGGGCTAGAAGGCCCCGCCCACCACACAGACCCGCCCCTGTCGGCCCCGTCCCTGGCCCACCCCGGGAGGTTTCAGCGCATGTCGGTGTCCGGGCGCAGGTCCCTGTCCCTCCACATCCGCTTCCGCCGGGTGAGCAGCTGGGCCAGCGCGGCCACTGGGACCCACAGCATGGGAAACAGGGACAGCAGCACGCAGGCAGCGCACACCCAGCCTGGGTAGAGCTTCTCCTGGCGCGAGGGGAATAGCTCCTGCGGGACCACAGCCTGATTAGCTGGCGCCGGCCACCCTGGGCAGTGGAGCTGACCCCTCTGCTCCTGAATCCAAGGGTCAAGAGACACCTGCCCACCCGGACTTGGATGGGAGTGGAAAAGGGGCAGCCAGAGCAGTGGCCAGGGCCTGTGGCCACTCACCACTGTGCTTCTGGGCCAGGAGTCTGGGGACCTGGGCTGAGCGTCTCCTGGGGCTGGGGATTCCCCGACATGGGCCTAGGTGTCACGTTCTGGAACCAGAGGGCTACATGGCCTCAACTCATTGGGGATCGTCAGAGCCCATGTTCCCAGTTTTATCCCCTGTACACTGGGTGGCACCACCCACCCAGCTGCAGGTACCGTGGAAATTCTTCAAAAATACAGTGTGACTCCTCATTCACCTGCCCTTGGTGTTATGTCGGGAGGGACTTTCCCAGACACATTTGGAGAGGAGTGGGGTCCACACTCCCGAGAAGGGATGGCATGGTGAGGTTTTGAGTGGTCACCAGTGGGGACCTAGACAGGGTATATCAGGGGCTGGCACTGCTCAGAGCCCCTGAGGCGTTTTCAAAGTGTGGCTGGCACTCCGCTCCTTCCTCACAAGGCTCTTGTTCAGAAACAGCCTCCAGCCAAACTGACCCACTGGGTGGGAGTTGGGATCTGCGTGCGACCTCTCTCCTCACAGGCCAGGAATGGGCAGTTGTCCAGCTGCCCATCCCCACACCACATGGCAGGACACAGGCAAGGAGGATGCAGGGAGCCTGGCATGAAGCCACATCCATGAGAAGGGACTCCAGGGCCCTGTGGGGTCCCTGGGCTCTGGGCACTGCTCGGGTCCTCACTCCACTGACCAGGTGCTTGCCCACGATCACCCTGTCCCATTTCTGATCCCAGCAGGCCCTCAGGGGCGCCACAGGAAGCCCCATCCTGTTCACATCCCCGGCTTCCCAGTTTCCCAGGCAGAAGTGACCACGCCACCTTGTCACTGTGGCGGGAATATACAACTCATGGTCATCCGGGCACTGCATGGCACCATGGGGGCCAGGCTGAACCCGAGGGGTCCCAGGACTCCCCAGGTTCCCACTGGAAGGACCTACGTATTGGGGGTTCCAGGCCTTGTAGCTCAGTGGCTTCCGGGCCAGGAGGGTGACGTAGGCCACAAAGATGGTCAGCAGCAGCAGGGGACTGACCACCCTCCACGTCAGCCGCCAGTAGGGGCCGGGCTGCCTCCCAGTCATCCACACGATGTCATCGCAGAACCTGCACCAGACGCCGGGCTCAGACTCCACATGGCCCGGGGGAGGTCTGCCCGCTCCGAGCCGAGAACGGGACCCTGACTGGGGTCCAGCCTGCACCCTCTGCTGCCTTGGCGGCTCCCCAGAGCAGAACATTCTTGGGGGTCTGGGCAGCTGTGGGTCGTGCCTGTGCCTGGCAGCCGTCCCCCGTCCCACCCTGGTGGGGTCCCAGAGGAGCACACGGTGGGGTAGCAGCTCACCGTTTCATTCCATAAACATACACGACACCCACAACCTCGAGGAAGGCAAAGATGAGCAGGTTCAGGGGAGCAGCGAAATTGTCGAAAATCTCCAGCCAGTAGTTTCCAGACTGCAGCGTGAAGCAGGTGGCACAGAGGAAGCAGGCCAGGCACACCAGCCCTGGGAGAGCGGGGAGGGTCAGGGGAAGCAGGCCAGGCACACCGGCCCTGGGACAGCAGGGAGGGCCAGGGCACCTGGGCAGGAGACTTCTCTCAGCTCCCCACCCTCCATCCCTGCCCTCCCCAGTCTCTTTTCTGTATTGTGCTCTGGCCTCGGGGCGCTGTGGGGGAGGGGCACCCCTGAACCTCCCTCGACGCTGACCCTCAGCTCTCCTGTGATGGCTGTCAGCGTGGAGCAGCCTGGGTCAGCCTTCCCCTGGACTCAGGCATGGCCCCTCACGCTCTCCATCCAGGAGGGGCATCTGGACAGCCGGTGGGAGTGGACGGCAGGTGCTGGGGACGGGTCCTCCAGGGCGGCTGAGCTGTGCACTTACCTGTCAGGGCCTCCTTGGGGACCCATCTGTGCAGGACCCCCCTGTCCAGCATGGGTGTGATGACCGCCTCCATGTTCCCGAACATGGATGATAGGCCCAGGGTGAACAGCATGCCGAAGAAGAGCACGGCCCAGCCAGGGGCTCCCGGCATGTGGAGGACGGCCTCTGTGAAGACGATGAAGGCCAGGCCCGGGCCCGAGGCACTCTGCAACACACGGAACCTCACGCCTCGTGCCGCGCACACACCTGCCTGTGGGATGCGCACACACACTCCCAGGTGAAGACTCAAGGGCACATCGCCCCTCTTGGGGTTGGCTGAGGAGGCTCGGGACTGGCCCCGTTTCTGGGACACCAGCCTGCAGGTGCATCTGGGCAGGGGAGGGTCCTTCCCGTTTAATAACCCACAGCAGGCAGCTGGGCCGAGAACCCAGGGCCTTGAGTCAGGTGCCCTGAGATGTGCCCCACACTGGCCTCCTGGCTGTGCACCCTTGCCTGGCACCCCTGGTTCTGGGCATCCAGTGGCCCTGAGTGCAGCTGGACTCCAGCCATGCCCTGGCACTGTGACCCTCATGCTGGCTGTCCCCTCTCCTGGGGTCTGGGCACCAGCCATGCCCACTCTCTTGGGTCAATCCGGCCCCCAAGACTGCTGGATACAGTGTCTGCCAGACACAGCTGCCTGGGGGGCTTCGGGCTTTCTGGGAGGCCTGGCAGCTCAAGGCACAGACGGACTGGGGTCCTTGGTTCACAGGCCCTGGCCCTGGGTCTGTAGGAATTGTTTGCAGCCTTCAGCAGTGGGGTACAGCCGGTGCGGCCCTGGTGTTCCTGTGGGCGGCCCTGCCTGGCGACCCCGGGGGTGTGCGGGTACCTTATCCAGAAAGTCTTCCAGGTGGCAGGCCTTCAGGGGGAGCCGGGCCACCCTCCTGGGCTGGGTAGTGGTCAGGTGCATGAGGACGGCCGGGTAGTCGTCCCTGGAGATGCTCTGCTCTGGGAAGTCAAACTCGTTGATGAGGCTGAGGATGTTTCTGTGGGAACAGAGGGGACTGCGGGTTCACGCCCCAGGTTGGCAAACACATTGGGAGAAACCCTTGGTGAGTGTCGGAAGAATGGCGTCCCTGGGAGGGCTGGGCCCCTCCGGCCGCTGTTGGGATGGTGTGGACGCCTGTGCTGTGACTGCAAGACACTGCTGGGGGCAAGTTTTACACTGCTGGGTGGGGGGGGGGAGCTATTCTCTACCCCCCTGGGGGCAGAGTTTGCACTGCTGGGTGGGGGGAGCTGTTCTCTACGCCCCTGGGCCTGGAAGGGGAACACTCCCCCATGGGTGCAAAAGAGGTGGCGGTGGTGGCAGCTTCCTCACCTCAAAGGTGGGTCTTGATTCACCCTGCGGGGCCGCCCTGCAGGCTAGGACCTGCACTTCTGAGGGTTTGCTGGGATGACTTCATCCCACCCGCCCTTTCTCTCCACTGCCAAAGGCTCATTCTGTTCTCAGGGCCCAAGGTTCAAACACAGACACCCAAGTGTGGGGCACATCTACACCCAGCAGACACCTTTTTGGGGCTACAGCCGTTCCTAGAACAATCCTGTAGAGAGAGGCCCCTCCCCTCACTTCCGGCCCCTGTGGCCTGTGAGGCCAGCCTAGGCTGCGCAGCGCAGGGCATCTTGAGCATGCCTGGTCCTTTCCATCCACCTGCCCACTAAGATGTGCTTGTAACCCCAAGGCAATACATGTGCACTTTTGTGGTTATTTACAACCTTCAGAGAATAACCAGAAATCAGCGTCGCCTGCCATGCAAGTCCCCGGCTGGGGCTGAACGAAGCCCGGCTCTGCCTTCTCGATCCAGCTCTTCCTGGAAGCCAATGTCCTTTCCGGGGTCTATGAGTGCCATGTTTTCCGCGTTAGTGTGCGTTTTCTTGGTGATGTCATTGAAGATGTCACATCTTCAGTGTCACTTGAAAAGCCCTCGAGTGCAGTGCTGCCATGCTCCCAAGCGCAAGAGGCAGTGGCTGGAATGCGGTGTCGCTGTAGCACTGTGGACACTCAGGGCCAGTCACTCTCTGGGTTGGGCTGTCCTGGACACTGTAGGGTGCTGCACAGCATCCTTGGCCTCTACCCACTGGATGCCAGGGACACCCCCAACACAAGTGTGGCCAACCAAAAATGTCTCCATATGCTGCCAGACGTCCCCTGGTGGGGCAGAGTTGCCCCATGTTACAGGGACGTGGTGTCTGCCCAGCGGGTTCTTAGTGGTGGGACCTGCCTGGAGGCCATTTGCAAGCAACAGTCGGGGACCCTGAGAAGGCCATGGGTCTGATAAGGCAGCTACCTTTGCAGGGGACAACCTAACTGCCTCAGCGTCCTGGGACCACTGCAGCAAACGGCCACCAATGGTGCCTTAAAACCATAGGAATTCATCCTCTCTCATTCTGGAGAACTGTGACATCTGAAATCCCAATGTGGCCAGGCCGTGCCCCTCCAGAGCCTGCACGGGAGAATCGTCCCGCCTCTCCCAGCTTCTGTTCCTTCAGTTCCTCTCCCAGCTTCTGTTCCTTCAAGCGTCCCTGGGCTGTGGCCACATTGCTCCCACCTCCGCCTCCATCTTCAGGTGGCCTCCTCCTCTGCATCTGTCTCTTCTCGTCTTATAAGGACACTGGTCATTAGATTTAGGGCCTATCCTACTCCAGGGGGACCTCAGCTCGATCCTACCTTAATCACATCTGCAAAGACCCTTTTCCAACCCGGTCACATTCTGAAGTTTCAGGTGGAAGTGACCTTTTTGGGGACACCACTCACTCCACAACCCTACAGAAATGAAATGTGCCCACGCCCCCCTTCCTCATGCCATGGGCTTCTCGGTGCGGCAGGCACCCGCCTGGCAGCCATGCCCCACAGAGCCCGGCACAGCACCTGCGCTCACCTGTCCAGGCAGTGCTCATGGCTGTTGGTTGCCTTGAAGCCCAGGATGGAGAAGACGGCAATGGACGCATACAGGGAGGTCACACTGTTAACCAGGGCGATGACCACCGCGTCCTTCTGGCAGTTGTTCCTGGGCACAAACACACACTCATCATGGGCTTTGTGGGTGGTAACTGGGCCTCACCCAGGAAAGAAAGTGAGGAGGGGGCTTCCCTCCTTGGCCCCCTTTCCCACCTGGGATGCCCCTGTTCTGACCCAGGGGCTGCTGCTGCCAGTCCTGGAGTCTCAGGGTGATCCTGGACCCCTCCCCCACAGGCTCCTCCAGCAGTCCCAGTTCAAGGCTGCCAAGGAGCTGGAACCGATTCACACCCTGCCCTCCCATCAAGGCCTTTCGGCCCACAGGGAGCTGTGAGGCAGGGCATTCATGGAGGAGCTGAAATGTAGATGTTTTGGGAAATCATTTCCAAAGGAGAAACGCACACAAGCGCACCTGCAGTGTGAGTTCAAGGCAGTGAGGTGTCAATCTCAAACGTTTAAAGCTTCCCCAGAGTCCTAGCTGATACTTCCTTCCCTAAAGGCCACCAGCGGGCAGAGCTGCCCAGGACCACCCTGCCCCTCCCGTCTCATGCGAACTGCCTGCCTCTCACAGCCATAGGAAATTAGGTCTGTTTCAGGTTTATCACGGTGCACTGGGCTTTGCATTTTATGACGTGTGGAATTGCACTTGGTGGGGCTCTGTGGATATCAACATCATAAAAGCAGTACCTGCTCACATCGGCATTAACAGGCAGGCCTTGAGTCTATTTTAGGCTTTTATGGCCTCATGTGTCACGCCCATTTTGATTGGTTTCATGCCCATTTACACCCTTCCTGGGTGTGATTATCCAGGCTCTCTTCCTGCAGCGAGCTCCAGACGTGCTGGAAACTGCTGAGAGGGCCCCGGCCACGTCATGAGGTTCTTATCTCAGGTTCACACAAGGCCACCCTTGGTCCCATAGTGTGACCCCAAGATCAGGAAGTGCTTGGGGCATCTCCCCAAAGCTTCTCTGGCTGGGCACTGGAGCCTGATTGCCTACCTGGGTGAGTTGTAACTTGCAAAAGCGATGTGTCCTCCAAAGGCCAGGGACAGAGAGAAGAATATCTGGGTGGCCGCATCCAGCCACACCCGGGGGTTCTGGAGAATTTGCATCTGCAATGAGTCAGGGAGAGCGTCTAACTCAGCGGGCAAACCACACCAGCCAGTGGCCCTGACTGTTCCAAAACATTCCCAAGGCCGCTTTGGGGACACTTGTGAGCAGGTGTGACCTGTGCAGTCACCAGGAACAGGACAGGACCATGCAGGTGTGCTGGTGTGGAGTGGCAGCTCTGGACACAGCACGTGCCAGCCCCCTGTCCTGGATGTGGCCGAATGAGCCGTGGCTGTGATGTCCAGGTAAGGACGTCGCCAGCAGGCTTTTCGGGGCTGGAGATGGGTCTGGGCAGCTCCTGCATGGGTGTGCCTACCGTGCCCTCTCTAACCTGGGCTTCTGGGTGATTTGAAGGCCCGAGAGCAGAGATCCCATGCACGGAGCCTGGTTTTTCTGCAGCTGGGGGACCTGGGAAGGCATCCCCTGTCTTCTGTGTCCCCCGTCTGCAGGCAGACCTGCCCGTACCCAGGTGCCTACTCCCACACCAGCCCCTGGAAACTGCCTCAGGGATGCTGGGAAGGGAGGGCCGAGATCTGGGATAGTGTGGAATGCTCTAGAAGCCGGGCAGGCTCCTGGAGCAGACGCTGGCTCCTGTGGCTCCCTGGTGGGGGGTGTGCAGCTGGACAAGGCCCTTGGTGGTGTTTAGCCCAGAGCAGGTCCCCAGCCAGCCTCTCCCTGAACCCTGTCCCTCCTCCCCGGCCCCTCACATCCATGTCCACTTGGGGTCCCACAGGTGCCAAAGTCCACCTGCCCCTAATTGAAGTCCTCCTCCAGGCTCACTCCAAACCTCACCTCTTTCCTGAGGTCCCCCTCCCCCTGCACCGTCCCGGGCCAGCCTCACCCCTGACCAACAGGCAGCCCAGCTGCTGAATGCGCAGCTCCTGGCCACTCACGCTTCCAGTTGAGAGAGAGAGCTGTTGGCCGCAGCCCCAACGTGTGTGTGTGCTGGAGGCCCTGAACGTCCATCCAAGACCCACTTACTTTGGGAGTGAACAAGTAGATGAGTCCTTTTGTTGCCCCCGGCAGGGTTAGCCCTCTGATGAGAAAGATGGTCAGGATCAGGTAGGGGAACGAAGCCGTGAAGTAAATCGCCTTTGAACAAAAGGTGGAGTCGTGAGACCTGAAACGGCCTCTGCTCTGTTCCCAAGCCTGAGAGAGGCAGGCAGGTTCCAGACTCCTCCCTCGAGGTCAGGGTAGCTGCCTTTGGTGTGGGGTCAACCAGGACGAATGGGGGCACCGTGGGGGATTGTGGGGTGCAGGTTCAGGCCAAGCTCAGAGGGTTTGGGGTTCACCAGAAACAGTCACATGTACATTCATTTACATTTGTGCCCCATGGAGCACTGGCCATCTGGGAGAGTCAGGCCTCCTTTGAGCACAGGGGCTGGGCCCTGAAGAGGGGTCTGGGCCATGCCCCTCCCTGGTCTCCCTCTCCCAAGCCACCCGCCTCCACTTGCCTCTCTCCCGGGCACCCTCGTTTCTGACTACGCCTTTTCCCTCTTTTGGTCCCCTCTCCGGCCTCCCTCCTGTCTACTCTCAAGCTCTCAGCCCTTCTGTGTGGCCAGAGTCCTCTTCCTCCCACCTGATGCCCCCACCTGGCTGTGACTGCCTGTGCCCCTACTGCCCACAGAGTCTTCCCCACTTCTCAGCAGCTGTGGACAAGAGTCTGCATACTAGGTGTCCGCAGGGAAAAGCATCTACAAATGGACACTCCTCCTCACTCCCCTCCCAGTTCCCCTAGACTGACTGCAGAATCTCCTGGGATGCTTTTTTTTTTTTTTTTTTTGAGACTCTTGTTGCCCAGGCTGGAGTGCATTGGCCCAATCTCGGCTCACTGCAACCTCCACTTCCCGGGTTCAAGCAATTCTCCTGCCTCAGCCTCCTGAGTAGCTGGGATCATAGGTGCCCGTCGTCATGCCAGGCTAAGCTAATTTTTGTACTTTTAATAGACATGGGGTTTCACCATCTTGACCAGGCTTGTCTCGAATTCCTGACCTCAGGTGATCCACTCAACTCAGCCTCCCAGAGTGCTGGGATTACAGGCATGAGCCACTGTGCCTGGCTTGGGATACATTTTTAAGGGCCTTTATAATAGGATTATTTGGAATCTCTGGCTGGCTGCTTTGTCTAATTCAGTAACTCCAGTTCTCTCAAGAATGAAGACCCCCACTCTCTCCGTAAGAGGAATGACAGCCTCAGTACACTGAGACATTGCACAGGGCATGGGTGCTGGGGCCCTGTGCAGAAGCTGTGAGACCCACGGGTCAGGAAGCAGAGTCCAGGGTGCAGGAAGCAGAGTCCAGGACTCTTTTCATTTGAAAAAGACAGTTTTTCTCATTATTTAAGTCTCTTTGAGAGATAGTCGCTTGTTTAAAACAAAACTGGTGACAATGCATTTGTTCTTTATAACATGCAATAAGTAAAATGTATGACAATAGCACAAAGTCTGGGAGGGGAATATGGGAGTAAAATGTGATAACATTCTTGAATGACCATAGAGTGCCCTGAGATCACTTAATGATAGACCATGACAGGCTAGAGATGCAGGCTGTATCCTCTAAAGCAGTTGCTAGCATAACAAGACAGAGTTAGAGCTAAACCAACCAAGGAGATAGAGTGGGATCCTGAAAAATACCCAGAGAAAGAGAGAACTGAATGAAAAAAACAGATGGAGCAAATGAAAACACATCTGAGAATAGAACTAAACCCAACCATACCAATAATCACATTAAATGTAAATGCTCTAAACACCCCAAATAAAAGGCAGAGATTGTCAGATTGGATAAAAAAGCCAGACCTAATTGTATACTGTCTACAAGAAAAACACTTTCAACATAAAGACACAAAAAGGTTAAAAGAAAAAGGATAGAAAAAAATATACTCTGTTAACATGGCCAAAGAAATCTGGAGTGGCTATTTTAAAACAAAGTCCATTTCAGAGCCAAGAATATCACCAAGATGAAAGAGGTTGCTTCACCGTGATGACAGGATCAGTTCCCTGAGAAGACACTGCAATCCTAAATGTTTATGCCCCTCACAAGAGCTTGTAGATGCAAAGCGAACACAGGTAGATGGGGAGGGGTCCTCGGGGCTGGGGGAAGCAAGGGAGGGGCTCAGACCCTGCCAGCTCTCACCTTCCCTGTAGTCTCAATGCCTCTGATGACACACATGTACACGACTGCCCAGCAGGCTGCCAAGCAGATGAGCAGCCGCCACTGGATGGAGCCACTGTCATTGATGTCGGCCGTGATGTTCAGTGTCTGCCGGTACCAGAAATAGCTCACGGCACTGCTGCCTTGGCACTCCTCCACGAACCCTGCAACCAAGGGGCCTGTCACAGGCTGGCTGTGGGGCTTAGGCACCCCCACCATGTGACTCGTGACCTCAGTTTCCCTGGGCTGCTCTCACCACTGCCCTTTTGGGCTGAGGTGCCCTTTCACTTCTTTCTGGGCCTAGGACTGAGATGCAGAAACAGATGTGCCTGTGAAAATGAAGACGCTGAGTGAAGCTCAAAGGGAAGCCCCGCTTTGCCAAGGTTTATGAGCCCTGCTGAGCCGGGGCATCCAGCAGCCCCTTGGACGTCACTGTCACCATGTAAAGCTGGTGCTTATATGTCCCCTTGCTTCCTCCCACCACCCACCATCCCAGACCCCCAAGGATGGCACAGAGCCCCTGGATGGGCAGCAGCTGCGTGTGTCAAGTGTGCTGCTGGCCGATGCTTGGGAAAAAAGTGAGCAGATTGTCCTGTGACTCCCACTTCCTCCTTGACAGGGCCATAGGCCAAGGCAGGGGCCAGAGGCAGCGCCTGACAGCAGCAGGCTCCAGTGACTGCTCTCAGGACCTACTGCAGCCCATTCCTGGGACACTTGACTGGGGAAATGTGGGGCCCCCTCATGGAAAAGTCTGAGGACACCAGTTTCCCGACCGGGCCACTTCCCATGTCATGGGGCTCCTTCCTCCACACTGTCCTCCCACCCCAAGGCCCCTTCTGAGGCCCTGCCAGTCCCTGGCGCGAGCACTGCCACAGCCCAGCTCTGGGAGCACTGCCTGCCCCACACTCAGCTGAGGGAAGGAAGGGCGTGGGTGCAGCCGAGGGAGAGCTGGCCTCTCCAGGCCCTTTTCTTGGAAAGCTTCCCTTCAGTGGAGCAGGGGCAGATGTGGGACAGCGATGAGGCCCTGCCATGTTCATTTAAAGTGGACTTAACCCCTCTGGGCCTGCCTGAGAATCAAAGGGCTGGCCTAAGTGGCCCCAAAAGTAAACCCTTGGACAAGGTAGAAGGAATTTGGGACCCACAAACCATGGTCCAGGAACTCGGGCTGCAGACAGCCTGTCCTGGGGCCGCTGCCAGAGTGTGGCTAGGGGGAACCCTGGCAGGACCACCCACCCTCCAAGAGGGGCCACGAGGCTGATGGCACGGCCGGGGCTCTCGGCCTCCCCAGGCGCCCAGCCCTGACCCAGGGCATCCAGGTGCAGATTCAGTGCAGGCCCTCGAGGCTGGCCTCGTCCAGCACCAGCCTAGCATGATTTCCAGTCAGCGAGAGGCAGGAAGGAAAGAGGGTCAGAGCTGCTTCCTGAGCAAGTTGTTGAAAGATACAACTCAGTCGAGTGTGGTGGCTCACGCCCGTCATCCTAGCACTTTGGGAGGCTGAAGCAAGAGGATCGCTTGAGCCCAAGGGTTTGAGACCATCCTGGGCAACATAGTGAGATCCCCGTCTCTAAAAAGAAATAAACAAAATTATCTGGTATGGTGGCACATGCCTGTGGTTCCAGCTACTGAGGAAGCAGAGGTGGGAGAATCACTTGAGCAGGAGGTGGAGGTTGCAATGAGCCATGATCACACCACCGTACCCCAGCCTCGGTGACAGAGGGAGACCTTGTCTCAAAAAAGAAAATGTAACTGTCATTCCCATCTCAAGGATCTCCCCAGATGGAGCCCCTGGCTGAGGTCTGGACCCAAAGTCTTGTTTCTTTTTCTGAGATTGAGTCTCACTCTGTTGTCCTGTCTGGGGTGCAGTGGTGCAATGTCGGCTGATTGCAACCTCCACCTTCCAGGTTCAAGCAATTCTCATGCCTCAGCCTCCTGAATAGCTGGGATTACAGGCATGAGCCACCATACCTGGCTAATTTTTGTTATTTTAGTAGAGATTGTGTTTCACCATATTGACCAGGCTGGCCTCCAACTCCTGACCTCAAGTAATCCACCTGCCTCGGCCTCCCAAAGTGCTGGGATTACGGGCGTGAACCACAACACCCGGCCTGAAGTCTTAAATGTAACAACAGTGGCTCTCACATGACCATGCCATGCACACGGCTGCAAGGGACTTCAGTGGTCCAGGTCAGGCAGGGAAGTACAGGACAGCGTGGAGGCCACCAGAGCCGGACTGCACATTTGCTCCTGGGGAGGCCGAGGCGCGTGCGTGTGCACACAGAGCTACCGGCTCCCAGCCCTCCTCCAGCAGTGAGCACCCGCCTCCCGCAGTGAGCGCCCACCTCCCGCAGCTGTCCTGATGCCAGACGTGCTCCCTCGGCCTCTCTTGCTGGTACCGAGACCCGAGAGGCAGGCAGCACCCAGCTCACCCGTTCTGTTGAGGTCCGGCGGGCAGGAGCTCCAGGGCAGCGGGTGCTGGAAGGAGTTGAGGAAGTACCAGAGCACCCACGCCAGGATGGTGTTGTAGTACAGGCTGACCAGGAAGGACAGCATGACACAGCCCAGCCCTGCGGACAGGGATGACGTCAGGCAGCGCCGGGGCTCCTCCCGGCTCCCTCTGCCCACAAGCAGTGAGAATAAAACAAAATAACAAAATAAAATACTACATGCTGAAAGGCCTCTCTCACACCTCACAGGAGAATGGCGACACCAGCTTCCGGGTCCTTCCGGGATGTCCTGGCACACACGGTCTCCATTTCCAATTCTCCCCACATCACCACCTGCTTCTCACACACACAAGGACCCCCCACCGGCCTGGCCACTTCTGTACCACAAGCATGGACCCGCCCCCGCTCCCCATCCAGGAGGGTCCTGCCCCACAGCCACAGTCAGGACACGGGAGGATGGTGGCCTACCTAGTCCACTGAGGTATGGGGAGATGGCCGTCCACACGCCAATGCTGCCCTTTCGCAGCCGCTGGCCGATGGCAAGCTCGACGTGGAAGAGGGGTATCCCCTCGAAGATCAGCGCGATGACATAGGGGATGAGGAAGGCCCCTGCAAGGAGGAAGGGGGGATCAGTGCCTGCCCAGGCTCGGACGGGGACTCAGTGCGGCATGGGCTAGGGGAGCCACTGGTGATCTTCCCAGGGCAGATGGACCTGAGTGTTGGACACAGCACTTGGGTGACAGAGACACCCTCAGGGCACTGTCTGGTCGCCAACCCTGCCTCTGACGTTGGCTCAGTTGCTGAGACCTCTGATCAAGAGCACAGGGCCCTGGAGGGGAGCAGGGGGCCCAAAAAGAGGCAGCCGGGCTTGGACCTGGACGTGGGGTCTGAGCGTGACCCTGTGTTGCGTTTGCTGAGGTGCCAGCCTTCGCCTCGGGACTGCTGTGGCTGGCGGCGGCGGCGGGGACTCAGTCTCTGTGGGAAGAAGGTGTGCAGGAGCCTGGCGGAATCATACTCCAAACCTCTGCCATCAGCCTCCCCGTGGGAAAACAGCTCCTTCCATTAGCTTGCTTTTCCGAAAATTGGTGAGTTTTCAGAAATAAAGCGTCAACTGAGCATGTTTGTTAACACCCGGGCGCCGGAGGTCTGGCTGCTTTTGTGTGAGCCTGCCTGTCGCCCCCGCCCCCCAGCCTCACGCTGCTCTTGTTGGTGCTTCATGGAGCAGATGGTGCGGGCTGCTCTGTTCCCACAGGGACCCTGGGGCGGCTGGCGGGCTCTCCTGGGACCTGGAACCATCTTTGCTCGTGGGGATGTCGCAGAAGAATGGTGTCTCAGACCAAGGCCCTGAGAGCTGTATCAGGGCTGGACCTGTCCCCCACTTCCTGGCATCTTGGCCTCTGTACCTCCATCCAGCACCATGATGGGGTCACCCACAGGCATGGCAGGATGAAGGCCTCACAGGACCCGGGCGGTGGGAACAGGCCGGCTCCCCTTTCTGGAGCCAATGGAAGCACCCAGTAGAGATGAGAGGCTGTGCCTTCTGCCTGGGATGGCAGATCAGGTGCCAGGGCCTGGTGCTGAGGATGCGGGCATGGCTGGCTTCCCGAGGACCCCACAGACCCTCCCTGGCCCCAGCGGCAAAGCTGGGCACAATCGGTACCTGCAATTTGACCTCTAAGTTCACCTGTGCCTACAAGACCTGCTGGGAGGATGCTGGTTCTCCCAGGCCCCTGGTTCCGTGGGCGTCTCCACTCTGCTGAGGCCCCTGTGCCTGAATGCTGCGTCTCAGTCCTCCTGGTGCCTCATGGGGTTGGCGGCTGCACTGTTCCCCAAGTGAATCACCATCTGTGCCCGAGGTCGGGTCTCTGTGCAGCTCCACCTCCATGCCCAGGGCTGTTGGCTCCTCCCCACCTGCACATACAGGTGCTGGGACAGCTCTGGGGTGGCGCTGACCTCAGGGCTTCTGTCCTAAGATGCTGACCTACATGGGCGCCAGCTGCCTGCACTCCTGCCAGCCATGCTCCTCCCCGCTGTGCTCCCTGGCATCTCCGGTCAGCTCTGCTCTGCCAGGCAGGGTCTGGCTTCTAGGTCATCAACACAGCCTTGCTTTGGGTTTCCTGTCACCATGAGAATGTTCTGTGACTGCCACGGAACAAGGAGGCCCTAGAGGGGGGAGGTGAGCCCTCACCCCCGTTGGCTTCTGCACAGGACTCCAGGGCCAGCACTGGGGAGCAGGCCAGCTCTTGGCCATGTCATTTATACAGCGGCAGAAAGACGAAGAAGCAGGAAGAGGGGAAGCTGAGGTCTACGGGGTCAGCCTCAAGTGGAGATACCTGACACCCCGAGACACCTTCTGGGAGGGCAGGAGCAGCTGTGGCTGGGGTCTGGAGTAGAGGGGAACAAAACCCAGGGCACCCCAGTGAGCTCGTGGCAGGGAGTCAGTACACCCACCTTTCTCAGGGCCAGGCTCTGGTGCGAATGGGGGGGCCCACCCAAGGCAGCCCCTCTTCCCCCTACTCCAGCCTGCACCGTGAAAGCCCCTGTAACCTCCCCCCACCCCAGCCTGCACCGTGAGAGCCCCTCTTCCCCCCAACTCCAGCCTGCACCATGAGAGCCCCTCTAACCTCCCCCCTCTCCAATCTGCACCATGAGAGCCCCTCTAACCTCCCCCCACCCCAGCCTGCCCCGTGAGAGCCCCTCTAACCTCCCCCCCACCCTAGCCTGCACCGTGAGAGTCCCTCTAACCTCCCCCATCTCCAGCCTGCACCGTGAGAACCCCTCTAACCGCCCCCCAAACCAGCCTGCACCGTGAGAAACCCACGAAACTCCCCCAGAGCCAGCAAGCACAGTGAGATCCCCTC